>OMLF01028155.1:1872-15259 GCA_900302615.1 Holocentrus rufus
GTGTCATTTTCTTGATCCTAGTGGGCTAATCTGCCTTATTCTGCCTTGTTTCAACAATTATAAAGTGAAACTGCATTGGAAACAAGTGGGATTATTTCATCAGACTGAGAGATTTTCAATTTAAGAAAAACAGGATTTAAGGCTGAATATGAGACTAAGTGATCTGGTGAAATGGAGGTTTTTCGCAGCACACTAGAGGCTGAAGTGGTTTTGTGAGATCAGCTGCGGGTGACAGGTTAAAGAAGGACACTGGTGGTTTCTGACACCGGGGGAGTGAAGCCCATCCACTGTCACCAGTTGCTCTTCTTTTTGCCCATCAGCAGTGACATTTCGCACCAGACCGCAGCATCGACCAGCAGATAATCTCCACCGTCATCATGGCTATCACCGACTTCCTCGCGGCCTCGGATATCACTTCAGCCATTAATGCTTGCAAAGGTGAGGAGGGAGATCAGGTTTGGGTGTGTGATCAAAAATATATTCAAGTAGTTTGAGGCCTCGCTTCTTGATTCTTGTCCGTTTTGGTTTGATTTCAAAAGGCTTTATCTGTCCGTTCACTTTCAGCAAAAGATTCTTTTAGCCCAAAGATGTTTTTTAAGACGGTGGGTTTGTCCAAGAAATCTCCGACGGAGATTGAGAGGGTCTTCAAGATCTTGGACCAGGACAAAAGTGGCTACATAGAACAGGATGAGTTACAGTTGAGTCTTGCACACAAAATTATATCATCATTATTCGATGGAAAAGATGTTAGCATTCTTCATCTCCTTATTTGTTGAATAAATTTGTCCATATTTTATGTTCCAATCTGCATTTCACCACACAGTCTGATGTTGTCCACAGCTCAATGACACAGTACTTTTGCACTATATTGACTACAGGATTATATTTCAATACGAAATACAAGCAGTATTGCACAGTTGTCCTTGGACAGATTTCATGTGTTCTTTTCGCTCCCATATTGTCTGTGGGTTTGACGTGTTTGATTTTTCTGCCCGTGGTGCATCTTCCTCGCTCTCCTTCAGGCTGTTCCTGCAGAATTTCTCCAAGGGAGCGAGGCCTCTGACTGCGGCTGAGACCAGAGCTTTCCTCCTGGCAGGAGACTCAGACGGCGACGGAAAGATCGGCTGGGAAGGTACAGTCAAGTCTAGATGCTCCTCAGAGGACAGGATTATCTTTGACCTGAAACTTTGGTATATTTCATTATTAAAGATGTTAATTTAACTGGGATATTTTGCAAGTAGGAAGTTCAAGAACCAGCAGTGAGTAAACAAGAAAGTGTATCAGTTGGGCAACTGCAGCCTAAATGTTGTGGGGTAACAGTTCAATCTAAGCTATTTAAAGAGACGTGTGAATGTGTGAATGTTACTGTGTTGAAAGGGTGTTAGATTGGACTGCACTCACTGCAGACTGAGAGTTTTGCAGCTCTACAGTGAAGTCAAAAAGTTTTAATTCGAATCAATCTGCAAAATGGCAAGAACTAGCTTGTAAATAAGTGGAATTATCCTTTAAATATGCCCATTAATGATTCGGGCCTGGTGGCTGCACTCCGAGATATCTTCAACCCTCAGCTGTCTTTCATTTGGTTGCCAGGCAACTGCACTGCAGCCACAACAGTCACTTCATGAAAGTGTCACTGCCAGAGATGCACACTTCAGTATTTTAAGTGGCACATGCAGTTGCTGGGTTAAATTACCAAATGATTTTACTAGATTAGACCACCTGTGTGACCTGTGTGGAGTTAGAAGAATAAAATCTCTGTCTGAGCTGCAAAAAAAATGTATTTCCACCTTGTTGATCTGTTTGTTTGTGTCCTTTCTTCTTTTCCAGAGTTTTCTGCGTTGGTCAAGTCTTCATAAAGCGTGCACGGTCTCTAGATGTTTTGTTGCATCATGAAGTCAAGGTGGACTCTGGTTTATGATGTTACATGGACTCAATAAGCATCTCTTGGATAAATTTGTGTGTAGAAGAATAAGATGTAATGTAGTTTGAAGGGAAAACAATGTTGTGAGCTAATTCAAATAAACAGACCATACATTAACCCTTCCCTGGCTGCCTGTGTGTCTTTCTCAAATGGAAAAGTTTATAAATTCATGTGTTTCTGGCTGTAAAATATAAAAGTATCCATGTTACAAGATCCAGTGTGATTATCTATATAAGTGCTTGTTGTTGAGAGAGGGCCAGTTCAAGAGAAGAAAAGATTACTTCCAAGAGCTTCTACCTACTGTAGATCGCCCACACCATCAGTCATTTTCTTTGCACGATGTCGTATTGAGTGCTGTGACAGGTCAAGCCTGCAGAGAGGTCAGGAGGCTTCGGTTTCTAGCAACTTCAACTGTCAGAGCCAAGGCTTTTCTATTCTGATACCACAGTTTGAGACATTTGATAAGGTAGCCCAAACGTGGCATTAAATTCTGTGCTTATACTTAGAAAACAATAAAATCCATCTTCTCCTTTGAAAGACGGCATGTTTAGCCATCTGTTCAAAGTTTCGTTGATTGTTTGGAGCCATAAAACAAAAGAAATTCAGTCTAATCTCCAGAAAGATAAAAGGTCAACCCAGATATCCTTTTTGACATTGCAAACCATGTGACCATGGGACGATGTGATGCATTTGCTGTAACTGGTTTGACGCCCAATTACCAGCTAAGTGTCACATATTTCATATAAGAGGGGTCGCCTTACAGAAGAAATGCAATGCAGTCATTTTGCAGCTTACACACAGCCACCGAGCAGCAACAAGTTTAGACTGAAGAAAAAAAATGCCCCTCTTGTGTTTCACACAAGCTCTGCATCCCTCAGTGGAAAGGATAAAAATAGCCCAATTTGACAACTAGACACATTTTTTTTTTCCAAAAACTATTGCTACCCCAAGTGGTGTGTGTTACATCTTGAAGGACAAGGCTGCAGGGTATAAAATGCAGAGGAGAGGGCTGCTTGGCTCATCTGGCTTTCAAGTGGGATACGGCAGCGCTGCTTCTTGCAAAGGTGAGTTTCATCCTGGCTGCATCCATCCTTCTTGTTGGACAAATGAAGAAAAAAAAGAAAAGAAAAGAGAAAAAAATGCTCCATACAGGGAATCAGCTTATCTTGAGATGGCCATGGCTTTTCTCCCATCGTCATGGAGTTACGCTTACTGAGGAAATGTTACTTTTTGGAGTTCAAAACCTGCAATGGAACTACAAAAATAACTTCAACATTTTTCTGCTTCACCATAACACTGGTCAAGTCTGCATAGGCCCAAACCTGGAGGGGAACTCACCATGGAATTGCAAGACCTTCTTTTTCCTGCATTTAAATCTGTAGGCTCGCAGATTGTTGATAGTAAAGAGAAGAAAGTCAAAAGTTACAGAGCATAAGGCTGTGCTTCCAAATTTGCAAGAGCAATTTCAATGTCTGAAATTGCTGCATTGAATCGATGAGAAATTTTGCTTTGATGCAAGAAGTTTTTTGAGAAAAATTATGTGTGTGTGCTGCTGCTTTTGGGTGGAATGACCTATGCATCTTTTTATCTTTTGATGGGGACATCTCTCATTTAGTTTGGTGTAGTTAAAAGCTCAAATGTAAATGTGAACGTTCTTGTTTTTCTCCTGTAGAATAACAAAAAATGGCTTTTGCTGGAATCCTCAACGATGCTGATATTGCTGCAGCCATCAAGGCTTGTCAAGGTGTGTCAGTATCACTTTCTCTCTGCAACCACTCGTCTACACCTCACAATATAGTGAGGCTGTGATGCTTCTTTATCATTTGAATTTCCATTCCTTTTTACATTTGTTCAAAGTCACAGGCCTCTGACATTGCTGTCTCTTCATTTTGGAGTCACCACAGTCTCCATATATAAAATATACACCTTCCTTAAATTTTAGTTTTCCAATGTTGATGCAAATGTGTAAAAATAACGAGTGACTTAAATCAATGTGTAAATCAATGCATTTGTGTGGGGTTGCAGCTGTAAATTGATTTGAATGAGGTGAGAAATGCATGCAGTACAATTCACCTCTCTGCTTTGTCTCACTGATCTCTCTCTCTCTCTCTCTCACACACACACACACACACACCCACACACACACACACAGCACCTGACTCCTTCAGCTACAAGGATTTCTTCGCCAAGGCGGGCCTTACAGCAAAGTCCAATGACGACCTTAAGAAGGCCTTCTATGTGATTGACCAGGACAAGAGCGGCTTCATTGAGGAGGAGGAGCTCAAGTATGGATGATATACTTTAAATTTCATTTTCAATTGGATTTAACATTTTCCTTCAGGCTTTTGAAGGAATGCTTTTTGACATGTCAAATATTTAGCTCCATTTTCAGGTCATGACTTTGCATTGAAAGAAAATATGGAGTAACAGACTTAAGTCCAAAAGCGAGGAGGTCCTTAACAGTTCAAGCCTCGTCCTCTTGCTAAACACAATCTGAAAAAAGAAAGAAGCCATTAGCATTTCTTTTCCTTAATTT
This sequence comes from Holocentrus rufus, assembly GCA_900302615.1. Classification (NCBI taxonomy): domain Eukaryota; kingdom Metazoa; phylum Chordata; class Actinopteri; order Holocentriformes; family Holocentridae; genus Holocentrus; species Holocentrus rufus. The sequence continues at coordinate 6,330 of OMLF01028155.1, forward strand.
TCCAATACAAGAGTGATAGTTAGCTAACTCGCTCTCTCAAAAGCTACTTCTTTGGCTCCAACCACTGAGATCCCAGACCATATCTGATTGCTGCATCATTAGCTAAAAAGGATGCTTATAATAAACAAATGAACTCAACCGACAAGATTATTTTCAAGAAATGTTTGCCTGTGAAGAACTCCAGTCAGTGGGTGGACTGGGGAGTTGTCAGGCATGAATGTGTGGAAATGTATGACAGTGCAGCAGGGCGCTGCTGGAGCAGAGCCTCCAGCTCAGTTGGATAAATTAAAGCTAAAAGAAAAACAGCAACACTGCAATCAGCCAGTTCTTGAAGAAGAATTGCACCTGTTACCTGTTCACCTTTCTGTCGTTCCTCAGGCTGTTCCTGCAGAACTTCTCTGCCGGTGCCAGAGTCCTGACAGACGCAGAGACCAAAGCCTTCCTGAAGGCTGGAGACGTTGATGGAGATGGTGCTATCGGAGTCGATGGTAACTAATCATGTCACTGATTTCATCATTGACTTTACTGATCTCAATGACTCAGTGATATTGTTTAAAAAAAATTATAGCTTTATCCATATTAAACTGCAAAGTGTTGCAATTAATTGTAATTTGGGTTATGTTACAAAGGATGACACAGCATCTTTGAGCACTCAGCTAACTGCAGCCAATCAAATGTGTTTACAAGAATACTCCGTTTTACGCAAAATACCCTTTTTCCAACTTACTCAGAGTGAGACAAGATGTTCAATATCATTTTCACCTCTGTACGTCCACTGGTTCGGTTTCGATAGGTAGCATTTCATGATAGCTTAGCATAAAGACTTGAAGTCTACAGGAGTCATTAGCCTAGCTCTGTAAAATACACGATACATTGTGTAAATAAAACAGCCTGACCATAAAGCAACAGTATGATGACTTGCCAATCATAGCCAGTTAAGCCTCATTTCCATGGTCGGGCGGAATAGTTACCATGACGGCACTGCACCGTCCTGCGTCGCTGTGGTCTCATGTGAACGATTACAGTTTCTCTTTCCATCTGTCCTGCTGCTCAAATTAGGATTAAGAAGCACGGGTTTAATTTCCACTAGGGCTGGAGTGGACATGTACCCCCACTTTTAAACTTGCCATTTGGTGTCTGCCCCCACCCCCCTAATTGAAAAGCCCTGTAATACCATATAGCCTTACATCAGTAAAGTGACAGTGAAGCTTTGTATCTTTCCCCACTTTCAGGTTTAGAACAGTAACAGCTGTCCTCAGCTGTTAATCTAACACGTGAGTTTAAAAATGAAACCAAGCCCAATGCTGACATCAGGCCACGTCAACACATGTAGGCAGATCATATTTCAGCTAGCTGGTTGGTCTACCCTGAGTCATGTGAGGTTATATAAAAATGCAGAAAATTAGTTTTAATTTTAACCTCTCCCTTATATATAATTCTGCTGGAGGATGAAATGGAGGATCTGAAGCTGGATGTAAACATAAGCACGTGTCAGTTATTTCAGGATACTGTTCTTCAGATTTTGAACAACCCTGAGCAAAGAATGAACGAAAAGATTAGTGAGTAGAGGTGGTTGACCCCAATGCGGATCCTCAAAAGTGAATTAAATGTGAAACCAGTCAGTGAACACCTCCATCACTAAGCCGTCCCACCGCCTCATGCCAAACCGCCCAGGTGGAAACACCATCAGAGCGGTTACTCTCCAAGGATCCGTTCCTCTAAGAGGCTTCAGTTTCTATGAAAGTCAAATTTAATGTAATTCAATTATCATCCTGACATACTGACAAATTGTGATCTCCTCTCCCTTATCTCCACAGAATTTGTTTCCCTCATCAAAGCATAATCTGTGCTGCTGAAGATGGCCTGAGTCTGTCAAACATATCTTTTTTATATTCATTTTATTTATGAATGTCACAGACCTGCTGTACTGTAACTCCCTCATGACACAAGAGCGTGTGTATCGTCTGTGTTTTTAATTCATTTGCACTTTCTGGAAATGAAATAAACTCCCACTTGGATTGGAAACAAAATGATTTGTATTGCATTTTCCAGCAGTGGACATTGTCTAATTAATAGTGGGTGTCATCTATAGCAGAATTCACCGGATCAATACCAGTCAGCCTCCAGCTTTTTTGGCATCCCCACTTTGGCACGATACACCCAAGAGGTCTTTGATGGTGTGAATTGCACATGAAGGGGGAAACAGATATTTTTTTGGCATAGCTTGGCGATGCAGACTGTTAGATCGATGGTCAGCGCTGGCAAAGGGACAGGAGGCTCGGTGAGAACAGTGACGGGAGGACTTGGCTTCTGGCAGGGCTACAGTGCCGCTGGTCTGAGGATGCCTTGCACTTGCATCATGTTCCAGAGAGCCAGCAGAGGAGCCTCGAGACGGGATAAGGTTTCTGTGCCAGCACAATCGCAGGAGTTTTTGTCAATGAGGCAAATTTATTTGCAAGCTTCTCTCAAATTGCATGCAAGTGCCGGGAAGAGGAGGGTGACAGGAAATATGGGTCACTTCTAAATCTGCTGCTGCAAGAAGGGGGAAAAGCAAAGACAGAATGAAGAGAGCACTCTCAGAGGGAGCATTTAGAGAAATTTATTCACAGTTTAATCTTAAATCTGATCACAAACAAGCAGGTGCAGTCTCAAAAAAATGATTTCTATTTCAAAATTGTATTTTTTTCCCCCCACATTGATGAACATAGGGTTATGTTAGGTCAGAATGTTTACCACCATGAAACATTTCACATCGCCCGTTCATTAAAACAAGGGAAATTTAGAATTAAAGATTTCATGAATTTATTGCAAACTTTCATACAGTTCTGGATGTCATGATGGGGAAGTGCTCTTCACTGTCTTGAATTACCTCACAGCTTGGCTTGATCGCTTTCATCCCTGGTCTGACATGTTTGTAATATAAGCCTGATATTGAAGAAGGGCAGGAATAGTTACAGTATCCTTAACGGTGTCGTTTGAGGTGAGAGACCTCAGTTGACCACCCCAAGCCAAAGATTTGGCTTTACACAGCTTTCAGCGGGAAGAGTGAGCGTGAAGAAGCAGCTTCATGCGGTGAAATGAAAAACGAACTGTGCCCCTTGCTGACAGTGTCTCCTTTCTCTTTGTTGAGAAAAACACCACACACACAGCTGAGGCTGTGAGAGGGAGTCACAAAACAGACATTCAGAATGAAAACAAGCACATTTTATATTACACTCAGGCTGCAGTTATATTTAATAGGTATTATTCTAACCTACACGTTTAAAAAATAATTCAGACAGTTAAATTTTATTAGATTTTAATTATTAACTTTATTTCAAAGTGGTCACTGGAGCATTCAATACTGCCACCTGCTGCAGAACAGCCACATCGTACATGTAAAACAACAAGCCTGTCCTGAGAGCAAATATGGACATGGAAAGACCCTGAGACTGTTTCCTCAGCTGGTTTCATTGTTTGGTGTCGTATGAGAACCCCGTTTCATCACGCAGCCACAAGGCACGGTCCAGAGTTAAATATATGTGCACGATGATGATGATGCTGATGATGACAACTTTCAGTGTTTCCTGAGATCGCGTCACAAATAGTTTGATCGCCAGAACAAGAAAAGATCTGAATGGGTGTAAAGAGAGGTGAGCGGTCCAAAAATAAAACCTGGCTGACAATCCTCAATTACATTAGGTGTCGATTGATTTACTATCAAATTAAATAATTTCAGTTAGAGCCTCGTGGTCGCCCAAACAGCCCCTGAACCCTGTATTAACCCCTAAGTTACCATAGCGATCAAATCTTCAAAAAGAAAAAAACTGCGTGAAATACAACAGATATGTTTCCATTTCTTGACCATTAAGATATACACGGTATACTTTATCACAATTGTAATATGAAAAGCCACTTTTTTCTTACTTTGTCCCTTCCTGATAACAATAGCCAACCAATGCCTCTGCCAATCAATCACAGCGGGTCTTCGCTGACACTGGAATGCGCGCAAGCTCATTGCAGACATTTTACGCGTGCCAATTACGCACAAGTCCATTCTCACCAAAACTGTACATTTGAATGACTGCACGAACCTGCACTTAATCACAACATTTACATTGTGAAAATATACTCTTAGCGTTTACTTCGATATATAGGCAACGCTGGCAGTAATAATTACATTGGGTTTATTGGGCGCCAACGCTTACAGTGCGACTGTCGCTCATGTTCGATTGATAACAAAGAGTTTCCGATCCATATTTGATGGGATATCTTACACCCATCAAAACACCTTGATCAATCCGATAATTTGCAATGACTTTGATAGACAACGTAAAAGTTTACCTTGTTGTTCCATCCGTGGTGCTGTGCGCAATTTTGCACTGTGCAAAACTGCTGGGCCAGAGAATATGTTTCACCCAAATCAGCAGCGTATATTATTAGCCCAATGCAATATCAAGCACTTTTGCATACAAGGCCTACAAGTACCATTTAAGCATCTTCATTTATGTACATATAAATAGAACAGCTCTGACTACTGGACACATTTTTCAACTGGCTGCTTTGCATGCGGTGTCTATTTCATATGCCTCATATTTCGGGTGAGTGAAGGTATATAAGCTTGAGAGCATCGACAGGGAGCTTACTGCAGTGACCAGACCCATCTTAGCGATTCCGATCTCGTCTTAGAGATAAATCCAAGGTGAGTTTCACTGGAGAGCTGCAAATCTTTAGCAGCTTTGCTACCCAAGGCAGTGAAAGTTTCAGGGCTTCAACTTCACGCAGTGGGACGCAAAACGAGGAAAAGGCCCCACAGGGCCAAATTCTGAAAATAAGGAGCTCAGAGTTTTACTGTGGACTAACCAAGGAACCAAATGGAAAAATCTATCCACCAACCAACCACAACTGCAAAGGATACTCAATCTTTTGCCTTGGAGGGCTTGGTTTTGGAAAAATTGGACTACTCTTTCTGATCATTTGAGCCTTGCCACTGAGAGGAATACTGACAGAGAGGGACTGTGATATAAAGTGCATGGCTTAATGAAGCTTATATGCAGGCCTTTAACTGTTATTTGCCAACTTTGAATCATGTATTGTGAAGTACAATGAGGGAAGTTAATGCATATTATTGCTCAGATGGAAAAAAAAAGCTTCAGCAGTTTATTTATTGTAGCTCATTATTAAGTGCGATGCTTCTTGCTGATTTGCTGCAGCTGAACTGATGACTTGTCCTCTCCTCTCCTCCCCTCAGTTAAAAATGGCTTTCGCCGGTCTCCTGAACGACGCTGACATCACTGCAGCCCTTGCAGCTTGCCAAGGTAAACCCCGTATGGACGAAAATGAACCTGCACACACTAGTTTGCCACTACAAATTAATAGGTGACTTACATACATGGACAGAGCCTTGATGGCACACATGCACGACCACATCTACTTTATTAGACCTGCTTAGCAAGACAAAGACCTGAATCCTTACGTTCCTAATTTGCATTTGGCTGAGTTGCTGCAGGATTCACTTGCTAATGCAGAATCACATAACCAGATCATAGTGACATCCCCCACCTTGCATCGACTCGGCATTTAACTTTTCAAGATTTCCTTTGCAAACATTTTCTGGTGGGGGGAGCAATGGTGAAGCAGTAGTGCAGCAAGCAGGCATGTAAAATCTGACTTCTGCTGTTGCTGCACCATGCATCCACACTGAGATGAGAATATTTTGCAAGGATGAGTGATTCAATTTTGAAAGACATCCCTGCTTATGTTATTTGTAGGAAAAAGTTAATTATATTTGTATTTGCAAGATGCTATTTTCTGTCTAATGCTTCATTTTTAAGGACTATATAAATAAATCTGACTTGGCATATTTGTCAAAGCAACATAAAGGATTATACTTAAAGTAGACACTGATGATGAACAATAACAATGGCACAGTGGGATGATACACACTTGTGACACATGATGTCTGACTCTCTCTCTCTCTCTCTCTCTCTCTCTCTTTCTCTCCCTCATCTGTTGCTGGCGGCTTTTTCACACATCTTCAGACAGCGCGGGTGCCGTCGCCATGGAAACCCATTCTGATGCTGAAGTCCAAGCAGAAGAGATCCAAACTCGGTGACCCCCCGATTCCTGTGCGTTCACACACACACACACACACACACACACACACAGTGGATGGAGCAGATTGACCGAGCCCTGTGCATTACTGTCATCTAGTAATAAACCGTGGAATGTGAGAGCATTAACGACGCCACCGACTCCACATTAGGTCACCCGTTACACCCTCCGATCACTTCAGCCGACCCTAATCCCCTCTCCCACACAGCTGCCCAGCTGTCACTTACAGTTGTCTCACATCACACACACACACACACACACAGCACTCTACCTCCTGATCACCTTTGCAGTGGCCATGATTCACTCCAGTGCTGCACAATTGTAATCGTACAGACTGAAATTTTAGTCCCAAGGATTATTGACATATTAGCAGTATTGAAACATTTAATTCCATTCAAGATATAAAGCTATAAAGCTATAAATAGTCGGGGTATCAATAGAGGATGTGCAAACTGAAGATGATTTTTCTCCTCAAATCCTCAAGAATAATTGTGATTAATAATCACAATCACAGTGTCTAGCAAAAATAATCAGGATTATCATTTTGGCCATAATCCTGCAGCCTGTTCGATTTACAGCTGAACTTTAAGAAGGAAAAATGCACTTGAGGTGGAGGATCATGGGAGGAAAGGGGTGTGTTGAAGGTGCAGAGGGTGGAAAGGCACTGGAGGAAAAGAAATGGGAAGAGCATGGTGAGGGTGTGTCAAGATTTTCTCTCCCTCTCTCTCCTTCTCTCTCTCTCTCTCTCTCTCTCTGCCTCTGAGCCGAGCCTGCTGGGACTTTGGATTCATCCGCAGCCTCTGATTGGCTGAGGATGTGGTGGAATGATGGTGTTAGGATTCTGAAGGGGCCGCCGTGATTGGCTGGCACAGGCACATACACAGTCACGCATGATCTAGGCATGCACACACACACACACACACACAGTAGTAGGGTGTGTGTGTGTGCATGCAAGCACGTGTGAAAATGCAGGCCAGATGCACACACAATCACACACTGGTGAATGTACGTGTGCACGTGCAAACACATAAACACACATGCATAATTTGGAACCACATGTCTCCACACATACACACATAGTGATACATCCCTGCACACACACACACACACACAAACACACAGTGTGCCTTACAAAGCCATCTGAGGAAAGAAAGGATTGAAACCAAAAGTGAAAAGAGAGAAAGAGGGGGGGGATTAAGTCTAAATAATGATTCTGGCACCGTCTGCTTTACTAATGAGGCTCTGAGGAATGCTGCTGATCATAAGAGGCCTGTTTGGCTTCTTTTCTGATGGAAATGCAGCCATACATTACCAGTCTCCGGCACAATGCCCCCTCCCCTCCCCTGCCTCTCTGCACCAAATGAATGAGCGAATGATCTGGCATGGAGGCAGTTTGATGGCAGCAACTTTGGAAAACTGAGGAACAACAGTTCGCCAGACGAGGGTGATCCAAACTATGAGATCTGTGGCTTTATTTTGCCCGGCGCCGTTTTGTTTCCGCACCTTTCCCAGAGATCGCCTGTCAATCAAACAGTGAGGGGGCGTGACCATGTATGTCATCTTTCTCTGTAGGATTTCCTGTTGATAAAGTTGAAGTTTCTCTAGGTGGCGCTCTTTTCCATGCTAATACCCCTCAAAATGCCTCCTACTCTCCTTCACTTCCTGCTTTCCTTTGCGACCCGGGAACTGATCTTGCCGTCTTGCTGGTCATCCCGATACAGTAGGAAACAAATTAAGCAGGCTTGAAGTTTCCTTCTAGGAAGCTTTGATCGAGGAAAAACAACAGTATCCTGGCAGGGAGTCTTTTTCATCGCCCCGCTCATTATGCAAATATGACTGCATAGAAAGGAAGTGCTGCTGGTAGGAGACAAAAAAAAACAATGAGTGGGAAGAAAGAAGCAGTAGGAAGGACAAACAGGACGGACCATCCTTCTTCTGTTTATTCCCAAAAAACTGGAAACATAAAAGACACTTCCTGAGAATTTTCCCCTAGAAAGAGCCAGCAAACGTAAAAACTTTTGCAAATTGGCCGTAGATTGAATTGTGATTACATCATTCAGTGATAAAGAGTCGTCTGATAGCTATTTATCTGTTTAATTGTGCATCTATCTGTTTAGTTAGCTGGTGTGTGTGTGTGTGTAACCTGTGTTTTCCTGCAGCGTGAAGTGACCATCGACTTGGAGCTCCGCCTCGCCAAGAACAATAACGTGAAGAATCCCCGCAGCCCCTTCGGCCACTACGACGTCTTACTCTGCCCGAAGATCAGATCCAAGCGTCCCGTCCCCAACGGGCCCCGAGCCGCCGCGCCCGCCAACGGCCCCATCAGAACCAGGAGCCGCGTCCTGCGCTGGGAGGACGACCTGTACCCGCCCTCGCCCCCCTGCTCCGTCTGCAGCCCCGTCAGCACTCGCTCGCTACCCGCCCCCGGGATCACCGAGGGTCAAAGGTCGAGGCCGAGGACTGTCGTGCCCTGCACACCCTGAGGGGCTCCTGCTGTCACCTCTCGCCGTCCTAAAGTGGCTGTGTGAACGTATTTATGTTTAGATTGTAGGCGTTTAGCTGATGCTGGTATTCTGAGAGACTCAAAGTCACAGGAAGCAGCATTTCGGTGCTGTTTCGTTTCCGTGACCGCGCTGGTCGGACTAGAACAAACATGGAACGTGGCTCAGAGGAAGTGGTTGCTGCTCTTCGTTACATCGTAAAGGAAGACTGGCACCTCATCTTTGTGTTTTCACAAATTCTGGCTTCTTCAAAATGAACACATCCGAGCCGCCGGGTTGCAATCATGGTGTCTTAGAAAAAAGGAAATGGGATTTTTGCAGGTGAACATTCACAAA
>OMLF01028181.1:0-13572 GCA_900302615.1 Holocentrus rufus
TTCTTTTCATTCTCCCTGCAATGTAGCCGTTTATGAAAAAAATGTAATATAGCCCCATTTTGTTAGGAATTGGCTTACATGGCGATGTTTATTTTTAAATATAAGCTGCAGAGATAATATCTTATGGTCAGGAAATTGTAATGTTTTCATTCATTCAGTAATTAAATTCATTTGAACTGTGCAATTCATTTGTATATTAGATTTAAAAAAATGATTATATACAGTATATAACAACAATGTTTGGATTGCATGTACATTGTTTCATACAATTCATACTTTGAACTGCAGGCTACAATTATTAGAGGATCAAGAGCACAGTCTTGTCATTAACAGGTTGGCAGAGTTGTGACACCCATCCTCTAATCAGCTCTGAACAGCCAAGCTTTTTCCTATTATATCTGATTTTTAACTGATTGTTTAACTCTCATTAATGTCAAGCAAGTGCTGTATGAAAGTGTGAATGTCTCTAGACGGCTATAGCAGTAACAATGAGACAGTGATTGGCATCATTTCACACAGAGAAGTATTCACACGTCTCCTTAGTGATAAAGATGATGAAGAGTGTAGAGGATGGGGGGAATGGGAGCAGGAAAGCAGTACATCAACATTGTTTTTATGTTAGATGCAGTAAATCATATTAATCTACTTGGGCCAAAGGGTGCATGTCTATCGAATTGAAGACAAATCTGTAAGTTTTTGACATATCTTGCTAAGACACAGACAGACAGAAACAGGTGAGATGTCAGTTGTTGGTAAAAACTGCATTTCTCCACAGATATTTATTCAATGTAAACAGATTTGAAAGTTTTGATGGCATACTGTAATGAAAAAGAAAATATATATAAATAAAATAATTAAATTTTTCCTGCTTAATGCATTATTCTAGTTAGTGACTTAACTGGTTTGTATAGTAGTATGGAAAGAAGATGAGCTATTTTTAGAACACAAAGCTTGCAAAGAAAATTTAAATTTCAATATAACAGTGCCTTTGGCGTTAAAGCTCATGTCGCTGGAATTAATCATTTCAAATTATACTGTTAAGATGATGACGATAACAACGATAATGGCAATGGTGGACGTTATAATAATGAGGATGATGGCCATGATAATGGGGCAGTAACACCAAAAGTGTGGAAAGCTTTTTTTCCTGCCACTTCACTTATCACTTATCGGCTCATGTCACTTTGGGGTTTGAAAAGGTGACCACGCTTTGGATGCAAAGGGTGAGATGATAATAACGAATCCTCAACTCATTTTGAGATTTTGAATTTTGACTCATCAGTGCAAGTGATGGGGCAGTTTTTTTTTTTGCTGATTCTGCTTGTTGACTGTTTCTTCTGGTATGTCAGATCTCCAACTTCAAGAAAAGAAAGAAACAATCAACAACAAGTCCGAATCCAGACTTGGTCGCCCTCCCTGATGGACAGATCACCGAGGTGATTAGGCAGCATATTCACCACAGCAATAAGCTTGACATCTGCTGTGAAAGGCAGCTTGCTAGTGAGATGAAGAAAAGAGGCTTAGAGTCTCTGGATGGCACAAAGTGGATTTTGGCAGGTGATGTCTCCCGCATCATTGATGCCATGAGTTCAGATGTGCCTCCAGCAGTTACACTTAAGAAAACAATCCAGCCGTACCCGAGAAGAAGCACAATCACCCAATCTGGACTCCCCCGTCAGCCCGCAACACTCTCTGATCTTGTCATTCCAAAGCTTTACCAGATGACTCTGGGTCTTAATAACAGTGGACAGGCGATACTATCTCAGCCTTTTGTTCTTCATAACAGAAACCTTAGATTCTCAGCTGACAGTATTTTTTTTTTTTTAATTTTTATCAGATATCAAGTTCTGGTAGTCCTTTAAGATCCTGCCAAAGTTATTCCAGAAAATCTGCAAAGTCTGTGGTTGTTTGTTTTGTGTACATGCTGCTGCCAGCTACTGTAAGACCGAGGTAAGCTGCAGCTATTTCAGTATTTTGCAATTACAGTTATTACGTGCTTGGGAAAGGAAAAGGTGTTTTTCATGTGTAACAACTTTAGGTGTGCATTGCATGGGTGAATTCTGCTCAGGGGAATAAAGTATGTATAGGCTGTGATACCGTTTGAAAGAGAAAAACCATGAAGTTCTATGCTGCCACACTTGACCTAGACAGCTTTGTAGCAACTTTTGCATAACATGTTTTTTTTATTTGTTGGTCTTGTGTCCAGCTCTCCTGGCTCTGCAAGTGAAATGCTTCTATATTTCACTCCTGGCAGCAGTTTTGTCAATAAATTTAGGTGGTGTGGGATTCAGTGTCTGACGCTATTGAATGTTTTCAGCTGCTTGACTCTGACTGCTGCAGTCCAGCACTGAGCCAGATTAAAGCTCTTTCTTTTCAAATCCATTTTCTTGTAACTATTTTAATCGACTCTTGCAGAACAAGGTTGGACGCTGAATGTTGGAAGGTTCAGTGTTGAATGTTCGTGGAATCCAGCGTTGAATTAAATCATCCATAATGGTATTGAAGTCGTATTAACATTCTGGGTATCGTGACAATGCCATCAGGCGGTGTAGAGGTCGGACCAGCATCAAGTGCGTCATCTGCGAATTTGCAACTGCTTGGGGCTGAATCAGTGCATGAATATGATATTCAGTTCATCAGTTAGTTCCAGCGCTGGGCAACCACAGCGCTGAGGTGTTAACAAGTGCAATTTTTAAAGTCAACGTAGTGTGACTCACTGAAATCATGCACACCCGCCACCCCTCCACCCAGCGCCTAGACAGAGCCAGCACATTTGTTTTGATACATTTTGTCACCAAAATGTGGAGGTGATATAAAATAAATTTACCATATAGCATTGTTTGAGGCATTGTACGAACACACATTCACTGCACTAAAGACTCTCCATCCTAAGCTGTGACCAGAGAGGTTTATGACAGAATCGAGCTGCCTGCCATGACAGGTTTTCCTTGCTTCTTCCACCTCATGCAGGTATGCTGGAGGCATATTCAGCATTTCCCTGAGATGGCTGCACACTACAAAGTTGTCCCTGATTGTGCTACATTCCTCCGAATGATCCCTGCTTAGGCCTGGGAGGAGGCTTTGAAAAATGTGCCTGAGCAGTCTGTGTTGAGGAAGAGGAGCTGCGCCCCAGCCTCAAATACCTCCAGAATGTCTGATTGGGAGATCTGCTGATTGTAGCAGGGAACCAGCAGAACACCCGGTTATTACCTGTGATGATAATAAAAAGAATAGTATTTCAGTTTATTTTCTGTAGAAGTGAAGTGTCACATTGTCAACCTGGACAGGCTGGTCAGCACCAAGAACACGTCACAGGCCTGGCATTGCTCGTTCACACAATTTTTTTGTCCGCCCCACACCCATCACTGTGGATGTTCATCGAGGTGTAAAAGCAAGCAAATCTGCCCAGATTCAACATTAGGAACTTTTTGGTTTGTCAGCCAGTAACACACCAGAGACTGTGAGTTAGAAGCAGACCCAGTGGGGCGTTTCTCAAGAGGGACTGTGATTGAGTTCCTGTGCAGTGTGGTTCTGTAAATACATTTCATCTTGAAGATAACTGGAGATATTTTTTGTACCCCTTTTCATAACTTTTAAAGTTTATTTGTCTTTGTTTTGCCTCGTCTTTTTCTTTAAGCCCTTTTCACCTTTGTATATACAGTTTTTGAAAGGGCTGTCATATTGTTTGTGTGTATTTACAATTTACAGTTTTTTTAACATTTAACATTTCAACTGTCATCTGGTTGCCATTTACTGAGTAAAGTAAAGGTCTTTTTTAGGACTCAGCAATAACCTTTTCAGCAAATCACACATTTACCTTGGAAAATGGAAATTCAGGTCTGAGTAGAACTTCTTGAGCAAATCACAAGTTTACCTTCTCAAATAGAAACAGGCATTATTAGCGAAATGGAAGTAGGGATTATTAAATAAATATACCATCATCAAACAAATCACCATGTATTGTGAGCAAGGACACGGTCATAGTCCTAGTCAAAGTTGTTGAGGGAGATCAAACCGCCTGTCTGCAAGACAGCAGCCAACCAACGAGCCTCGTGGGCCAGTTGGAAAAATTCTACAAGTTGCCTTGGCGACCAGCTAGGTTGCACCACTCTTTGGCACACCCTGAATAAATGGCTGATGATATGCAAATTCAAGGAAACAGAGGCTGAAGTAAGGAAGAAAAAAAAAGCCTGAGAGGCAGGATAAATATGTCTCCTGTAATGCAGAACCTGTCCATCTGCATAACTATGCTACTTTAAAGTGTGTTTAGTAACTGCAGACAGTGTTTTACTGCACCTGTCTGGTTTGGTTCTTTAAGATGCAGGATAGCCCTCTGTGTCGTGCTGCCTGGGTCCTACACCAGAGGATGCAGGCAGATAAGGTGTTGGTTTAAAATGCAGGACAAGGCTGAGCGTGTGTGTGACTGGGTGTTTGTGTGTGTGTATGAGAGAGGGAGGCAGGGAGCTGAAGAGGCAGAGAAAGCTTGTTGTATGCATATGTGTGCTCAATGTGTGTACATGTGCATACTTCAATGGTATCTCCTGAAGAACCCAAGCTTCATCCATCCTGATTAAGCAGTTTTTTCTAAACAATTCCCTGTAGGGGATGGAGCATTAGTTCACCGGCTCTGTTGCTTGAATGGGTCTCCTGTGGTTCCATTGGTAGTTGTGGTTGGTTGTGTAACACATCGCATCAGTGCCTTTAATAAAAAACAAAACAAAACGCATGATATCAACAGCCCCTAGTTGAAATATATCTCTTTCCCCACTGGAGATGGACGGTGCTCAAGCAGCGGATGGGATTGAAACTTTCTCGGTCACATGGTTCTGGCGAGTGCAGCATTGTGCAGCACCATCCAGAAAACTGCATGAGGGAAATGCTGAATGCGAAGTGGCTGCCAGTGGCCACTGACCAGCGCTTACAGCATGCCAGCTCTTTATGGATGCAGGTCCAGGGTTCTCTGCAGATGAGAGATAAGGTTCCACTGAGTCTCCGCATTTAAGGCTGCTCCATTTGTTGCTGTTAGAGCTTCCTGATACACATCTATAATCTCTCACTCACTCTCTCTCTCTCGCTCTCTCGCTCTCTCGCTCTCTCACTTTCATGCAGTCTTCTTCTCTGTTGCTCTCCCCCTCGCTCTCTCTCCCTCTCCATTGAAGACGGAGAAAATGATAGATTGTATCTCTCTGTGCCCTGGAGTCGACCGCGATAACAGGACATTGTTTTATTGCAGGCATTTGCTGTCGACTTAAAGAAAACACTGTAAATTGAATGTCGTGACTAGGTTTGTCATGATGCACGTGTAATAGTGCAAGATTTCCCCATTGAGATACCATGACTCATCGAATGTGCTCATGCTGTTTCAGCTTATTATATCTTCAACTGCATCAACCATCGTTCCTATCTAAAATCATTGCATGCATGATTAACCTACAGGACATGCAGAGTTGCAGTTCAGTGGGGAATGCAAAAGTTTTCTGCATGATTCTGATCTTTTTTTTTTCTCGCTAAAAATGATTCATAGGCCAAGTTCAGTTGTTTTTGTATTTCAAAATTCTGTCTATTTTGGTTTTAAATAAATGAGCCATGGTGATATTTTTGCAGCATCTAAGTTAAAATTACAGCTTTTTAGCTGTGTATCTAAATCATGATTTTTTTATTCTCTGTTCACTAGCCTCTATTGCAGAATAAGTCTGAAACCTTTACCACTGAGATTCATGTCGCACTGCTTCACTATAGTACTTAACCTATATTACACACACACTTAAGCTCTCAGATCTCCTTTCCTTGACAACATGCCACTTCAACACAAATCAAACTCAACTGTTCGTATCAAATGGACAGCATGAATCACACACCGTTGTCCATAATTAGGGAAAGTCCAGCCTCAGCATTTTCAGTGTGAATGGAGCGTGTGTGTGTGGGTGTGTGTGTGTGTGGTGTGTGTGTGCGTGTGCGGGTGTCTTTCAAGGTGTCTGAATCGTGATGGTAGCCCATTAATCCAAGTTAATTGAATCAGTGCTGTTTTTCCCTCCTTGTCTCCTGGGTGTAGGATGGTAGTAGTTCAAATCTTCACCCCAGGGTGATGTGCTCATTGTACACAATGGGATTTGGAGATGGACTAGAAAATCCACTGCGTATAGACCCAGAGTTGCTCTCCCATAGTCACTAAAGGCTTAGGATTAAGTACAGGGGCTTGTTCATGGTGTTTAATTGATAATGCCCCCACATCAAACAGTTTCTGAATGAGTTGTAAAGAGTGAGCTCGTGTGTAGCATATGACTACGAAAGCGGGTCAGACCGTCTCACCCTGCAACAAATTGATGGTTATAATGATTGTCAAAACCATAAATGAAAATGTGCTGTGTTTATATCAGAGTTTTTCCATAGCCAGATGTGTCCTCATGATGTGTTCACCAGTAATGGTGCTCTTCATGGTTGACTGGCCACATGCCGCCATGGAAGAATGAGAAAAAGATAGAGATTTGTTGTTGGTTTGCAGCAGAAGCGTCTGAATATATTTCAGCAATTACACTGCTATTTTCCCTGAAATTGATATTATTGCTTTGATATATGGCATCAGTTGTTAGAGATTAATCAAAGATTAAATTTATAAAAAAATATGTTATGACTCCATTTCCAGTGATAAAATCATTCAGACATTGTTATTTTTGCATAATACACAACAGACTAGAGCTTGACTCAACTAAACCTGACAGGAAGAAACCTCTACCAGATAAGATAAGGAGCGATATCTGTGAGGGCTACCAAGAAACTGCAACACCTGTGCCGAAGAACACAACTGACAGACGTCAAAGAAAAAGTAGCAACAGCTTTTTCAGCATGTGCTTTAAAAATGAGCTTGAAAGATCTGGCAATGATCCATATCCCATCTCCTCAGCATACAGCTAACGAGGCTAAACAGTGAGTTAGGAGCTGTGCAAGCTATTGGCACACCTCACTTGAGTGACTGTGTCTCCTCTCCACACTCCAATGAGCACCTAACAAACTTCGCCTTCAGTTGTAACTTTTAATTACACTGCCCCAAACGGTGTGACTGATTCTCATTCCCCCACTCTAATTTGTCACTTCATGTAAATGAATTTGTTAGCGAGACAGTGATTGTTTTCCCCGCTTCACACACTTGTCAGGAAATATTTCATCAGCATATCCGCAAGGTTGAGGAAAATTCTGGATGCTTTTCTACCCAGCAAGCTCATCGTTGGTTGGGATGCACTGGGTGGACTGCAGAGAAGCATCATGGTCCATCACATGGAAACAAACTAATCTCCAAGTTTTTACCACTTAAACTCACATATCATCAATGAACAAGTAAAGAAAACAATTCACTTCCTTGAACACATTTCAGGTGACTTCCAATCAGTCGTATTCTAGATATCTACCACAACAACAACAGCAGAGGGATGTCTTCATGTGTGGCACAACACAGTCGTGCGTCTTTCTGATAGACAATAGCCGATAAATCTGAGCCTCTTTCAAACAGTGTGAAATTGCGTGTCAGGGCCCCCGTGTTACAGTGAATGTAGCATGCAACCTAATGCCACTGATGTCATGTTCAATATCACATGGTGTTTGTCTTCGGCTACACTCCAACACTCCTCTGACAAGGGTGCAGGATGAGCTCCCGCTGCCTCGAAGATCCCCGAGCTTTGTATAAGTGATGGATACCTTCCGTAAAGTTCTTGTAAGCAGAAGTTAGCGTTCCCTTCAATCCAGAACCGGCAGGCACTGCATCACCACTGTGCTGAACCTAGACCGGTCAAAATAAGTTGAGTCACACTAATCTTGCTCTCGGCTCATTTAAAGTCCAGCTGTGGCACTCCTCATACACCACATTAAGATTATATGCTTGCTTAATGAGAGAAAGAGAGAGTCAGATAGAGAGAGAGAGAGATAAAAAAAAGACAGTCACTCACACGTCAGGCACTAACATGTGCTGCCTCTTGCTGCTCATCTATTATAAATGGCTGCTTTAACTGTGCCATAAAATATGAAGGGCTGAAAGAGGAAACAGTGTTAGTTTATATCTCTGTGGTGGAGTCTGCTCCTACAGGAACCTCTGATTGAGACAGAGAAGCATATGCACCTGTTATCACCCTGGAGCCAGGCCAAACAGAAACAGAAAACCACAGAGCAGAGACAGAGGAAGACAGAGGGAGTCCATTTACTCCGTCAAATTAACCCAAGCCAGTCCGTAGTTGATTACGAGCACAATGAGCATATGCACCATGTTATGCGGCGGCAAAACTAACCTGTAAATCTGATCGACTGAGCAATCCGTTTCGTCAAACCGGGGACAAACATATGTTAGTAGTAGCAGTCGTCGTCGTTATTTTCCCCCGGGGGCATTGGTTAGGACTCGGAGCTTTTTCCACATCCAGTAGGAAGCTCACACTGTTAATTAGTGCATATGTCATCTGGGCAGCGACAGCCAGAGGTCTTGGGAGATGGAGACAGGGCTGTGTGAGAGTCATTACACTCCATCATCTCAGCACTCCTCTGTTCTTCTCTCACTTCACTCCACTACCATGCTTCACTCTGCATTCTCCTCTCTGTCAACGCGTCGCTTCCCGCTAAAAGGCATCAACAATGCCCGATCTCCCTCCATTGTGACAGATCAGACTGGATGCCATCTGTGGCTTTAGAGATACCGGCGTCATGTCTTAACTCCATGCGTCATGCATGCCCGCGTACACACGGACAAACGCACAGAAGCGCTGCGTCTTAATTAGCGAGACGGTTTCGGGCCGTGTCTCGAATTCAGATGTGCGGTGATGTAACTGTGTGTTTGTGCGTGCATGCGTGTACGCGTTTCCACTTAGTAAATTTGTTTGCACTTGCTTGAACTTGCGATTACACTTGCTTATGCTTTCCATTTTCCACTCAAACCGAACCACTCTGAGCCTAACCCGAGCCTTAACCTACCGTCAGAGTAAAATACTCTCTCTGCGCTCGAGTTTGTTAATGCATTTTGTCTCATTTGCGTGGGAGTACAAATGCAGTGTATAGAATAATATCATTTAGTTCATTAGTGTGGTGTCATGCAGAGCTTGAGGCCAGACTGGCTAATCAGTTAGTGAGAGACTAAGACCTATTTAGTGTTTTGTATTTTATCCCACTGTAACTTGTATGAATATAGTATAGTTTCATCTTTACTTTGATACACGCCTGGATCTGTGGTTTGATTGCAGTGACATCACAGTTAATTCGACCCAACTGCAGGAAGCGAACCAAACATACGTTCATTGCATTAAATGCATGGTGGGAACATATTTAGGATCACCTTTTCCGGTCATACCGATGGTACCAAATCTTCCTTGGAAAGATTGGATCAACACATCATTGACACACAGCGACTTTACAAACATTTGTACTGAGCAGCATCTTCCAAATTGTGTTTGTTGAGAAGTCCAAAGCAGGGTTACTTCCAAGATCACCAAACATAGCTGCAACACTGTCTTTATGTTCTCTTTGCTTATGTTAATTCTTTATATTTCTGACCAATGAGTTAAAGACGTGTATGTTTCCAGCACTCCCTCTTCCTGCATGTCCCTCAGCAACTCTTTTCTACTTTCTAGCCCACTTAAATCTGTGCGGTGTGAAACCAAATTGGACCAAATAGAAAACAAATGAAAAGTATCAATTTCACTCTGACTCGGACCAGGCAAACAGAATTGACTTTGTAATTCTAACAGGTGTGAAGAAATGCTAATAACATTACACTGAGTAAGCTTTACCATTCAAATATCCCGGTAATCCTCGTCTCGTTCAATGCTTCCCCCCCGTGCCTCCTCATGTCTTCCTTCACTTCTCTCTTCACTGTCCCACCATGCCTCAGAAGTGTAACCTGCAGCCGGGTCTCCACTGTCCTCTGATCTCCTCACTCAAGCCCCTGCTCTCTCATCCAATCATCCCTCACTTATGCCCCTCATTTAAACAGACAAACGATCAAGGTCTGGCCTTTGATGAAAGGGTGTGAAGGGGAGAGAGAAGGGGGACAGAAGAGTGGGGATGTATTACCCCCGGGGCGTCTGTGATCTCAGTCGGTGTGTGAATGAGTTTGACATGGAGGGATATTGATGAACACAAAAAGGGCCGTCGCGGCTGCCCATGCGAACGTGGACAAACCGGAACACAACCAGCGCGCGGGAGAACGTGCCTCGACGTCCCTCACTGACATTCGTTGTGGCAAGGTGGCCCCTACTGAGTCCCCTCTCTGGTATCTTCTTCTTTTACTCACTGAAATATGCCCCTACCTTCAAGTAACAAAAAAAAAAACTCTTCCAACTGTGCTCAGCTCTTATTTTTCTGATTTCTTTTATGAGCACTGCGATTATTTTAGGGTCACAGGGATATTGTCAGGACACTGAGGCTCGTACGCTTGCACTCTTTACTGCTGGTTGTTTGTGAGGTTGCTGTACTCGAAATTGAAGCTCATTCTACTCTTCCTCACTCTAAGTATTTTCCCTGTTATGAGCATCAGCTAGCAAACCATTGATATGCCTATATGGCCCACTCTATAGATCTTAAATTGATGCAATTTGCGATTCTTGTATGTGACACGTACGCAGAGACCCTTTTCAACCTCAAACAGCGTCGGTTTATGTGCAGAGACGCTATTTTCATTGAAGTGTAAAATGCACTTAAGTACGAAAGGAGAAGAAAAAAAAAACCAAAACAACAACATTGGAACACGTTCAAGAGCACAAACCGATTCTCACAGTGAGGCAGTTGTCCCTGTTCCTCGGGGTTTAGTGCGCTATTGCTATGCTCTATCTGTGTAAAACAGGGTCAAGATCGGGGCTTTAGAGCAGGAGAATGTAGTTACACATGGGTGAACATGACACGCTAGAAAGCATTGCTGCACGCTGGTCATTTCAGTAGGGATTTGCCCAGTGTTACACACATCCATTTCCATGTATGCACGCTTGCTCTTACACACACACACACACAGAAACACACATGCATACATTTGCACATATCAGAAACTGCACAATATCCGGCTCTTGGTGTCTTTAAAACATGTTTTCACGTCCTTCCTCTCCTTTTTTTTCTCTCTTCCTCTCTCATT
The DNA here is from genome assembly GCA_900302615.1 of Holocentrus rufus. NCBI lineage: Eukaryota > Metazoa > Chordata > Actinopteri > Holocentriformes > Holocentridae > Holocentrus > Holocentrus rufus. The sequence continues at coordinate 11,093 of OMLF01028181.1, forward strand.
TGGTACCTTCATTTGTCTGTCTTTCTCCCTACCGCACGCACTCTCTCTCTCTCTCCCTCTCTCTCAATGTTGTATCCAGTCAGACTGGCTCTGCATTGCAGTTCAAAGGCAAGACTGGTGAGAACGGGAGATGAGAGGGAATGGAGAGTTAGAGAGAAGAGAAATAGCAGAAAGAAGTCAGAGAGAGATTCTAACCTTTCACTAGACGGAGCCTTTATTTATCTTTTTTTTTGTTTTGTTTTGTTTTCGGCTCCACAATTGTAGTCACAGATTCACGCTTAGAGACAAAGTAAAATCTTAGTCTGCCACCATTAGCCAGTGAGCAGCTTCACAGGAGCACGCCGATGGTTCAATGCCTCTTTCAGGGGGGTATCAGTAGTAGAGGAAAGTATTGATCATATTCTCCACCCGTCCAGATTTTCTCAGTCGGCTCTGAAGGGCTGCAACGGATCACAGAACTCACGGTTCAGATCGTGTCGCGGTTTATAGTCATGGAGGAAAAAAAGGGAGACAAATATAACTTTGCTTACCAGAGGTTTTTCAGGTTCCTCCCCTCCTCCACCCGCCTTGGCTGCTTTTGCAAAGCGAGCAGCAGCATGTTTTCTTCACATGACCATATTACGGGCGCGTTCGTTTTGCATTTCAGAGTAAAATACTTCACGTCTCTCTTGTCTGTCTTAGGGAGTCGAGACTTAGGGAATTGATACTTTTGAAATTGATAATTTTATTTACTATGACGGTTAAATTTTGCTAAGTAATCCACCATTCAGTACACAACCCCATGTAACCTTAGACCGCTCTTGTTGTTTCAGATACACCAATTTTATCTGTAAAAATCCTTCTGTCTGTATATCTGTTCACTGAAAGCGACATACTTGCCAACTAATCTCCCTTGGGTTTCTACATTTCATTTATGTACATTCCTGTTTTCTTGCCTTGATTCTTCGCTTGTCAGTATTTGTTGCTCTTGGTTTGAACTTTTGTCAGAACTCTTGTTTCTATTTATTTAAACATGAATAAAAGATATTGAAAAAAAATATTGAACAGAATAAATTAAGGTGCTGTTGGAGTTGTTTTTAATGTTTTTTTATGTAGCCTTGTAACAAAGGGTTTTAAATTTTTGCTGGTGAGTACCTTGGAACTCTTTTTGCCATAAAAAAGGATTATTGTTGATGATAACACAGTTTATTATTTATTTATTTGTTTGTTTATTGGCCACGGTTATGCAATCACTTGGCAAGAGAACAGAATATAGGTCATCAACAAGTCTGAGTGGACACAAACTTTTGTTGTCCATTCTTAGAGCCTGTGATACTTTTGGCCCTGGGAAGGCAGATTCAAATAACCTTTATTTCCCACTGATATCAAATAAACTGACCACACTTTAATGCTGTTGCTTTTTTATTTGTTAAAAAAAATCAATTGCTCATGAAGGCTCTTGCCAGAGAAACAAACTTTTAGTAATGATATGATGTTGCAGAAACAACGGCTCATAGAGGAATAGGTAGAATATATGCAACATTCAAAGCATTTTAGTTCAGCACCGTTGCACTGGAATAGAGTTGACATTTTGAGAGGGATTTGCAAATGGTTAAGATAGCCGATATAATGAAAGGACGATGAGCAAGTGCCAATAAATTATTGCCAGTTACAAATTAGCATAATTAGTCCTCTGGCTATCATGTAAATAAAATGCCTGTGGGGCGTCTGAGGAAGAGTCGGTTTCACTGGCAGCTTGCTAGGAGGTTTAGCAGGTTAGCCTGACACCTCGCTGCTGAACTTCCTCTCTTGGCTACGACCCAGAGTGGCTCTGATCTCATCAAGATGATGAGATCTGTGGATACAGAACACCAACTGAAACCCTGACGACGATTTGCAAGTTTGGTCACGAGGGCTTTTAGCACACAGAGCGTCAATGTACAATTATAGACAGTGTATCAATGGAGTGTTAACGAGACTGGGTGATTCTTAAGAGAAAAAAGCCCTAAGAGTAGGTGCTTCTTTGAATGTTTCTCAATGTTATTGTCATTGATATTGTCTCAAAGTAATCCTGTGTAGGGAAATACTTTATGGTAGTGTGTTTTATGTCAAGAAAATCTTCGCTTGTGATTTTTATGGTTCCATTTAAAGGTAGGAGTCAACTAAATATGCCTACAGTTAATGGTTTTTATGATAAAAGCTTCTGTGCTCCTTGCTGTTTTTACACATTTGCTAGAAAGTGAGTTCATGTTTACAAGAAGCAACATAGGATTCATTAACATTGGATTTACACCCAGCTGACTCTGGCTGAGATCCGATTACAAGATCCAATCACACTCTGATTACCATGCGTACTCTGTGTGTGTGTGTGTGTGTGTGTGTGTGTGTGTGTGTGTGCACGTGTGCTTGTGTGTAAAGGATTCAGAGACGGTTTGGCGTTCAGCTCTTTGAAGGGTAAATGGTTATCCTGTGGCTTTATGCATCGGAAGCCCACGGTTTAA
>OMLF01028181.1:17465-29846 GCA_900302615.1 Holocentrus rufus
GATGTTTCAGTCAGGACTGCCTGTGTGCATCTGCATCTGTTCATCTGTGTCTCTTTGTATTGTTGCTTGTTCTCTGCTGCAAAGATGCAATTTCTCAACACTTGTGTCGGGGTGTGAGTAGCACAGTGGTGCTGAACAGGATAGAGTTGAAGCTCGGAATCGATATTGCAGGCAGCAGTGATTGATTTATTACTTGTGGGTTTTACCCCCCCTTCGCCCCCCTCTTCTCTTTCTCTCTCTCCCTCTCTCTCTCTCTCTGCTTTCTGTAGCTCAGGCTCCACAATGTGGTAACTAGGTGGAAGTGCTCTGTGCACCCACTTCAGCCATCGAGCATTAAACCTCTGGGCCGACTAGGAGGCAGCCAGCAGAAGTTATTCGACACCTTAAAAGCAGCACTGTGACTGATTGCGGAGTCTAGATTACAGTTAGCATGCTTTATCTTATTTGATATCAGAATGATTTGGGAGAGAGCAGCGCAAGTGTTTTCCTCAAGAGGGCTTTCAGTCTCTATATGCTGTTGTTTATTAGAGCGCAAACGTCAACAGAGTGGGTTTTATTTTTCACATATGTCTACTGAAGGAGCCTCCAAACCCTCTGGCATCCTTACCTATACTGTTTCATGTGTGACTGGAGACAGATAGAGCTACAGTGAGCTGTACTGTAGGTGTAGGAGTTACATATTGCCCAGCTGATGCCCGGCTCCAGCTCTGCCCACTTAACCTCAATATTGTTTCATATTCGGAGCATGAATAATGCACATTCAGATGCGGCGTTATTCAAATTTAAAGGCGTGCACGTTGCTGCGAGGTTGGGCTCGGGGGAGTGTTTATGGAAGATTTTGCTGATAATTTGGTTTCGGTTGCTTCGGCGCCGTGGCTGTGCTGGTCAAGGTTTTTTTTTAGGATGACCTTTTGTGAATATTAGCAGAGGAAATTATCGGTTAATGCTGAAATGCTATGATACCTGTGTGAATTGTTTGGAAAATTCGGAGGCTTAGCTGGTATTATCTTTCCCGCCCGACCGTGACATTGCAAGTTCAATAAATGCTGCTTTGATAAACAGTGAATAAGATCCTGTTTAATATTCTGGCACACTCTTCATCGTTCAGCACGTCAACGCTGTATTCTGTGAATCGGTTAAATATCACTCCTCAATCTCTTATTTTTACTCGACTGAAATACAATAGGTGATCTTTAACGTAATGACAGATGCTTAACCTTCTCTTCTCCGCTCTCCTCCTTACAGAAATGCATGAAATTCAACGTGGACGCTCCTATCTGGCTGTCCAAGCAGCGGATCCTGTGTACCCTCAACCAGAGCCTGAAGGATGTACTCAACTACGGCCTCTTCCAGCCGGCTTACAACGGCAAGGCTGGCAAGTTCCTGGATGAGGAAAGACAGCTGAGGGAATACCCCTTCCCTTCTATCGCTCCAGTACCTTACCTGGAGGTAGGTCGGCTAATGCTGTGGGATCATTTATATGTGTGAAGTGTGAGGCAGAGAGAGAGAGAGGGAGAGAGAGAGAGAGAGAGGACACTGTGTACACACAACAATAAAGAGCAATGCATATGTTTTCTGCTGGCTACTAATAAGGTTCTTGCTAACCAGGACTGGGATGCAAGCATTCAGATAATTTTGCTTTGCCTCCAATTGCACTTTGCAGATATTGCTGATCACAGGCAAATTGGACAAAAGGTGAGAGCAAGAGAGGGTGGGAGGCAGAGAGAGAGAGAGAGAGAAGAAGAGAGGGGATTTAAATACATCTGTATTGAAATGCAGTAAAGCAGAAATAACCGAATAGAAGGAGAGAGATCGAGTATTTATATACAGTAGGCAGAAAGGAGTCATGTTCCTTTATTATGCCAAATTATAGTGTAACAGCACGGTGGTCTATGCATCTTGAAGCTTCGCAGTATCATCAACTTCACCTTTTTGAAATGTGCGACTGCGGTGCTGTCATCCGCACAAAGGGACTCAACACATGGAGGCTGTTGCCACCTGTCAGTCGCCCAGCAAGCCTCCGAATAGAACGGCTGCTGCTTTAGTCTCTTTGAAGCTATGCACATACGTGAACACTGCAGCCGTGTGCGAGTGCATGCACGCGTGTGAATGTAGCATCTTTTTTTTCTTTTCTGTCACGATGTGTCACTCAAGCCCATCAGTGGTAATAACATGCTCAGCGACAGTGTGTTGTCTGCAGCGACTGTCATCTCTCAGAGATAATTGTAGAGCTTGTCCATCATGGTTTGTGATCAGAGGGAAACACGGGCGCGTGCAGGCAGACCGCGGTGCAGAGATGTCAGGTGTTAAGCCGCCTGGCAGTCTTTGTTTTCACGAGCTTTATGATGAGTGGAGATAACGAGAGCATAATAAAGATTTAGATCTCCCCTGAGCCGCAGCTTAATGTCAACCCCTGACACATGGGCCGATACTAATATCATTATTAAACTAAATTATTACTTATGGCGCTCACAGCTTGCTTTAGAAAATGTAAAATATCTGTGTAATAAAAAGATTTTCCCATGTTTTTGTTTGGTGATACAATTTAGGCTATATTAGGAAAGATGAGCTGTGTAAAGGGTATTACTGAATCATGATGGGCCCATCTGGCTCTTTCTCTCCTCTCTTCATTCCACCCTCTCTCTATTTACCTCTCTCTCTCTCTGTCGCACACACACACTTTCTCATTCTTCCTTTCATTCTCTTGTTTATTACTATGGTTATTATTATTTTTCAGACTTGATTTACTGTTCCAATCATGAGTTGGACTCTTACCAGGAACAGGAAATGACAAAAGCAGATGGAAAGCATTCGGGCTGCAGGGTCTTCCAAAGATTTCGCCGGCCCCTTTTGTGATTGATTCAGATGTGTACGCTGACAAGCACATCAAGAGGAATGAGGATTGTACCTTGTTTCATCTTTGGTTATCAAAGCCAAATGTTGTGTAATGAGATAGCGGAGACAGAAAGCCCAGCGTGCTTCACAGTCAGCTGTGAAGCTACAGATGTAAAGCTGGCTGCATAATTGTTTCAAAGTCGTCGTCGCGACACACGGAGACACAGGTGAACGTGGCGTGGCGCGGGCTTTCCATAACACCGGTGATGCTTTAAACAAAGGCATTTCGAGACGTGTGGGAGCTTTGTAGCTTTTCCAAAATGCATTATTGTCAACATGACCTGTGGAATGTCCTGCATCTTGTTTTTTTTTTCTCCTGCAGAATACGTACAGTAATACAGAGCAGATGCAGCTCAAATGTATGCAGCCGAGCTCCTTTATATTCCAGTCAAATACTTCATGGATCATAATTTTGCTTGGGCAAGCAAAATGTATCATCACAATGAACAGGAGAAATGCAGGCAACTTTAACAGTAAACAAGAGACAGATGGAATTGTTATTAAATATATTTTTTTTTCAGCTTAGCAAGGACTTTGATATAGCTGTGACATTATCAGTCTACAAACTGGAAAAAAAAGTTCAATCTGGGTGCAGTCACTTCCTTTAACTCAACATATTGCAGTGTTTTTGGTTTGGAGAAGAAGTTGGTGATAGACTTCGCCGGAAGTCTGCAGGCGCCTTGAGCGTCATGTTGATGTATAGCAAATGAATTAGGAAATCAGCCATTAACCACCTACTGTCACTGGATTTAGACAGCAAATCTGTAGGATCAATATCATGCTGTGACGCATTTGAAAAGTAAAAGTAAAGTTACCCAGTGTAACTGCACAAAGAAGCACTGGAGCGCAGAGCTGCATGTTATGAAGCAGCGGATCAATTTAGCTCTATAAACTATATTGGAACTGTTAGTGCCGATGGAGTCAATGTCATCAGTGGTTTTGCGCACAGTCGCCGTGTGTGTTAATGTCATGCGTGCACTCAGGTTTGTTGGTGTGCACAAGTGTGTGTCTATGTGTGACCTATACATTTGAACGGACCCGGGGGCAGTGGCACTGCAGGCTGCTCGTATGAGGTCACATATTAGTTCCTTTTTACTCCCATCGAGCACAGGGCTGGACCTAGAAACATCACAACCGCCGCATCACCCCGATCTCCAGCACGCTAAAATACAGAGCGAGTTGAACATCTCAGTCTCGCCTCTGACAAGCCTTTCATTCCTTTGTCTTGGATGTGTTTATCTCACCCTGGTGTGAATACATCAGAGTACGATGGGATTGTGTTTTCTGTCCTGGGACTGGTGTATCAAACTGATTTTGTAAGATGGCAGATGAGTGGAGGAAGGCGGGGGTCAGGCTGCTGGTGAGGCTGTTTGTGTCGTCTCGCTGGTCCGTGGCTGTGGGTTCTCCTCTGCATCCAGCAGCCTCAGCAAAAACCGCCGTTACCTCTATGGTGAGTCTAACACACTGCACTTGGTTAGGAATGTGTTTGTGGTGTGCTGGCTGGGGGTGAAGTGAATGTGATGATGAGGAACGTGTTTCGAATTCAGAACGGGCGTTTTCATTATTAGTGCCGAGGTTGAGCGCTCCACAAGAGTTGTGTGTTTGTTTGTTCAGTTGATGCTGTGTAGTACTTTTCAATGCGCATCACTTTGCAGCATTACAATAAGAAAGTATCCCCATGAGGATGCTCCATTGTGCAATATGCACATTGCCTGAGCACATAAAGCACTGACGCACTTGTTTTCTTTACATTTTGGTCACATTTCAAGTTCAGTCTGAATGGTTCGCATTTTATTGGTTTTATTTCTACTTTTGAGTTTATGTATCTCCTCCTGAGTTTATGCTCTGGTTGAATGGGTGTGTGTGTGCGTGTTTGTGTGTGTGTGTGTGTGTGTGTGTTATTGCTCTGTGGCAGTACTCTGTGTGTCATTGATTGCCCACCAGTTACTCCCTCTGGCCCTGGGTTTGTAGAGATGATTGACATCTTTGGATTAGCAGCTCAAAACCCTCTGCTCTATTGTGGATTTACCCTGTTGGAGAACAACACACATCGAGCAGAAACACACACACACACACACACGCATCCACACGCACACACCCAGCAGTGAAGGTTACAGCATTTTAAAGTTATTACAGTCTGCTAGTGTTCAGTGAAACCTGCCTATCAAACCAGCAGCTTGCGACAGACCTAATAAATGCTTCGGCTTTCGACGGGTTGGGAAATCGTGAGAGACCAAGGAAAGAAACCGGATCAGGGAGCCGTAGAACAAGAGAACAGAAACCATAACAGAACAAACATTTTCAGGAATGGAGGCATGAATGGGAGCAAGAGTTCGATGAGATGTCTTGGAGTGCTGCCATCGTTGTAAAAGCGTAGGAACTGGTTTAAAGATTCATTTGATGTCCCATAAGTTTGATAGTTGGGATTGCGCTGTTTTGGTCAGGGCAGTATAGGCCTCAGAAGTCAAGTAGATCATAAAATAGATTGTATACAGGCCAAAATAAATAAATAATTAAAAGAATTTGCACATTTTTATAATCTGACCACGATCAGTGTAATTTTGAGCTGCAGTGATTCGCACATTCTAGTACTTTTTGCTGTCATCCTTGAACAAAGATAATAGATCTGTCAAAGAAACAGACATGACAGCTGCTGACCAGGTGTTCAGGCTTCAGTGTAAATTTATTGGGCAGAGCCGGTCACATAACATACTTTATTTACACACCCCGGTATAAGCTTTTTATCACCAAAATAATTATTTCTGTCGGAAAGTGGCAGCAGAATTCAGTGGATCCGGTCCTATTTAAGAGGGAAAACGCGCAGATAAAAGCATCCAAGTTTTAAATGCCAGCTTAAATCACAGACTGTGACGGGGATGATTATTTGAAAACCTTGTGTATTTTCCCCATAGAGAAAATGCACTGGATCCAGGATTACAAATATGGTCAGCGGCTTGTCGTCAAAGTCATGTCAGACTTCTGAGGTATATTGACATCAGGGAATTTGAAACATGCTAAATTTATTTTGCCCCTCCTCCCTCCCATCACGTTCATTGTCTTCCGTGTACAATGTGTTGTTGGCTTGATGAGTGTTGCATCCTGATATTTTCACAATCTAAGGATCTTGAAAAGGGAATGGGTGAAGATTGCTCTCGTGTTTTGAACAAACCAGTAAGAAATCATGCCTTTTCCTCCCCTGCAAAACACAGATCTATCAGGAAGTGTTGTGGATGATTGGGCCGATGTTAATGGCATACTGCAGCTGTTGTGGTCTGACAGCTAAGGGGGCAGAGACAACATGCTGCCACTCTGAAGCTCATCTCCAAGGTACTGGAGCTTTGTGGGACCAAACAGTGGCCAACTGGGGCAGAAAATAGCTCCTTTTCACTCCGGCATATGGACAACAGTTGGACTGGCTGATCTCTTAATTTGAATTCAGTGTAAATATCATCAATGTAGACTTTTTTCGGTTTGTTGTTTGCTTATTGTATTTCAAATTATGGCACTATTACTAAGGAACCCCTTTATGGCTCCAAAGGTAGAGCGGCCGTCTAGTTGTCTCTGGTTCTTTGTAGCATGTTGAAGTGCCGTTGAGCAAGACACTGAATCCCTAAGCGTTGCCATCCTGTGTGTGAATCGTTGAATGTGAGGCCTACATCGTAAAGCACTTTGAGTAGTTGGTTGACTCCAAAAGTCCCATATAAATGCAAGCCATGTACCATTTATATTAATTCTAAATTCATTAATGTCCAGTACTAGAAACTCTATTCAGTGGAAAGAGTGAGTCACTCTCTCTCTCTCCTAAGTGGAGAGAGTGGCCATTTTTTTTTTTTCTTTTTGGTAATTTGTCAAACCTGTATCCAGTGTTCCTGCTGCTCATTTATTCAGTTGAAATTCTTAACCTTTTTGTTGTTGTTTTGCAAATTGTACTCCGCACTCAACTTGCAAGGTAGGTTGATTTTCTGGCAAGACGTAATGTGCGGAAAAGATGACAGGCGGGAGCAATGGAAAAGGATGACAGCCGCATACAGGGAGATGCTTGGTTCCCTAATGTCATTCCATGGTTATTAAATATGAGTCAAAATCTCCCTGTGTTTGTCTGTCTGTCTGTCTCTCCCCTCACATTTGGCCAAGCCAGAATTCAACTAAAAATAAACTGTCACTCTTTGATCTGAGGAGCTGCAGCACCCCTTGCCTTGCATGACAAATTAATTTGGAATGACTTTGATAATTAACGCCGGTATCCATTCTTTAGGCTTTTTTTTTTTTAACCAAGCAGATTAAAGACAAACAGAATGAAAAGGTAAAAAATCAAACTGCTTAGCCTGCCTCTGTTTGTTTTGTTGTGTTTCAGTTCCGCTATAAGAGGCGTGTCTACACTCAAACTCACCTGGATGACAAGCAGCTGTCTAAACTTCACACCAAGGTAAGACCAGACAACTTTGTGCTCAGACATGATGATGGTGTGTGTGATTCAGAGTGTATAAACTGGCTAGGTAAGCTGCATACACATAAAATGTAGTTTAAGGTGATGACAACGGCTTGATCGGCAAAATTGCCAGTTGATATAAATCTACTGAAAACAGTCTTGTACTTTTAGCCACTCTGCAGTTTCAGTAAATGATGTTAAAGTCTACGCTTGGTAGTTTTTGCTTGGCAGTGCCTGTTGCTGTGCCTGGTAACTGTTCAGTGTTGTTTGCCTCCAGTTGCCATGAATCCATACCTATCACTTTATAATGACATCGCCAGTTTGCGGAAACAGTTGGAGAAGTGAAGGGAAAAGACTTAAAGCCAAGTAACTTTGTGCCATTTTTTCATTTGTAACACATTTATTGTCATATAAGGATCATGTGGCCACACAGATGTCAGAGTAGTTTTCTAGCCAAAATTGCCAGTTGGATGGCACTTACAATTGATGTTAATATGCAAAATGCATTTCTATGGAAAGCTAGCTAGCTGCAATTTGCTAATTTTACATTATAACCATGTGAAACACAATCCATGACTGACAGTTTATTGCATGTCTATTTTGAATACTTGACTGTGATTGGTTTGCTAAGACATTCTGTGGTTGGTTATTACAATAAACACATTTTTTAAGCCCTGCGATATAAGTGCCATAATCACCTCCAAAGTGGTCTTCTATTGAAAAGTAATGACATTTGCACAGGCAAAGCCCTCATTATTTTTCAATAGACGCCCATCTAGTCGTGGATTATCCCTTACATAGCTAGGATCCATTATCTTCTTGCGTACCAGTCTGACTGTGCAAGGCCATCAAAACATCACCCATAATTGGTACTGATCCATGATTGAAATACAACCGTGCTGCAACGTAGAATGAAGCAAAAGGCTACAACATATATCGTCTAATTTGTCAAGAATATACGCTGCATTTGTTCATGTCAGGGAGAGTGGCAGCTCTCTGTTCAGTTCATTCAAAAATCTGTATTTGAAACCGACCACTAGCATGTAGTCTACATCATAATTGTCATTACACCATGTATGTCGAACTGTCATACAGTAGGTCCACAGAGATAAGGTCATAGGATGTGCTGTACATCGTTTGCAGTCAGGAAACATAGAGGGTCTGGCATTTACAATGCACCTTATTACCACAAGTGTGATGCCGACCACTCAAACTACCTCTCAGCATCTCACTGTTTGTACCATATATGCTTGTTATTCCCTTTGTAATTTGTTTTCTGTTGTGAGGTTTGCTGTGTTTCTAATAAAACCCCTCTGAAACAGTAATATTGCTTTTATCAGAGAGGCACTACAACATGCTAAAAAAACACATACAGACAAAGAGCAAACACAATGATGGAGTCAGACACTCCAAACAATGGCATACTACATCTTGAAACACAAAACCATTAGATTTGCTCCATTTATTTTTAGATAAAAGATCAAGTCACGTGCGACTCTGCAAACACACACGTTCTACAATTAGTTCCACACTCCAAAATGTCCATATGGACCAACATGCCTACATCAAAAAGCCCTGGAAACAGCACTTCTGTTGGAGCATCTGAACACATAGAGACATTTCAGATGATCTCTCTGGCTGTTCATTTGCTATCTAGCTTAATAAAAAAGATCGCACTGTACCTCCACATGATTATGGCTAATGTATTTGGATTTTATTGAAGTGACATGTGTCTCAAAAGTGTTATGGACAGATTTACTGAGTGAGATGCTAAATTTGGCAACATTTTGCACCTATGGCAAGACCAAATTAGCCAGAGAACCAGTATGACAGCGAACACAGACTCCGATTCTTATGAACATGTGGCCGACACATGTTCATATTACCATTTCAGACGGAGTTAATGCGGTGGGAGGAACAAAACAGTCCATCACTGACTTAATGGAGAGACGGCAGGACGTGTCTCTGTCTCACGTCTCCTCTGAGCAATAACAGTCCCAGACATATTAGTGCCGACATAAGACAAGCTTTTCACAGGTGTTAAATAGCGCGAGCAATCACTGAGTCGGTACTTACTATCAGCCTTGATAAATTGGAATAGGTGGTCTGTTACCATAATCGCCTCACAGCATTTTGCACTTTCAGGGGGAAACTCCCATGAATGTATTTCCAGTAAGCGCATAAAAGTATAGTGGCCAACACTTTGGTCTAATTATAGGCACTAAAGGCCCGTTGTGCAGGTATAGTAAATCGCAGCAATCACTTTTTAATGCCCAAAGAACTAGTGCAAAACATTAGTAGATCCGGGCCTTAGTTCGTGTTGTATGAAAGTCTCTGTAGTTGAGCTGTTGTCTGACATCAGTGTCACTGGAGGAAATGGCACAGAATAGATCATCATAAAAGGAGTTGAGGGAAAGGACACTGGTCAAGTCCAGCCCACATTTGCAGTGAAAGCCTGGTTTGTTTTGGGGACATTTGAGGTTAGTGGAGAAAAAAAAAATGGCAGAGTTGAGCGCCTGAGTACAACTTCATCATAACTCAAAGACTAATTTTGGGAATGTGCCTGGCCTATATTAGATGAAGACAAGCTCAATCACTACTCAAGCCAGGGGGCTTTCCAGTCTGGCACTGAAAAACATATTAGATTACATTTCTTTGTAGGCCTGAAAAAAAGGAAAAAATCCTACAAGTCTCTAAGGAAGTGCTCACTGTTTTTCGTATTTTCTTTCATCCTTGGCATGTTTGTCCTTACCCTGGTGACAAAGGTGTTTTTTTTTTCCTACGTACCATGAAGGGGATACCCTTGAAAGGCATTTTTTACCCAGTATTTACAGTCATGTTATTTTACCTTCAATATAAATTTATGTTAGCAAGGAAATAGCACAAGACATGAAAAGATGCAGGTTAAGTAAGTGTATGTTACATTATATCAGCACTCATGTACAACACAACAGTCACAGCACAACAGATATAAAGGTCTGCGAGGTCTTTCCTGCCCGTAAAGGCAGCGTTGATATTCTTGTTTTATTACAGCACTTATGGCTCTCTTTTTTTTTTTTTGCCTGGAGACTTTCCAGAGATCTAATTCTTTTATGGTGAAGGTGGAGGCAGTTAAGCCAATTCTGCAGAGCTGCTTCTGCCATGCTACTACAATCCAAAATAGATTGCAGTGTAATTTTCCTCCTTGTTTACCAAATACGCAAAACGCATCCGTTCCTGTGCGCCAAGAAGATTTTCTGCCACTGGTCATGGCCACCCACAGCGGCTGTAATGGGACAAACCAGGGGTCTGAAGCAGCACCAGCTGATGGGTTTCTTCTTGTTGAGTCCCAACACTTTAGATTAAAAATAAGGCAATGCTTTATCTTGATAAAAAAAATGTAATAATAATAACTTAATGCAGCTTTAATTGCCTTTTTCAAGCACATCTCACCTGTAGGTACTTAGGGGGAAAATTATTGTGACTGCACCACAAAGTCCAGGATTTCAACGACAAATTTCTGTTAAATAAAATTAATGAAAATACTTTGACCGATCGACATCAAAAATTCTCTACAGCCAAGTTATAAACTGCATAAACATGCCCCTGTGCATCAATGGATTTAAATGGTTAGTATTGGTATGTGTGTGTGTGTGTGTGTGTGTATGCAGGAATGGAGCAGACGGTAGAGTGAACTGGATGCATTTGCATAGAACCCCATCAGAGGGCAGGAGATTTACACTGGAGAGAGTGAACAGTGTCAGTTCTGTGTGCTGTCAGCTGTTACTCTGTGTGTGTGTGTGTGTGTGTGTGCGAGAGAGAGAGAGAGAGAGGGAGCGAGAGAGTTAAGACAGAGACGAGAGAGGGGATGGCTGCTGTCCGCTCATTTATGTGTCGAGTCAGTTTGAACACCCTTGAGGCCATGAAATCTGTTTAAAGCCCATTCTGAAATTTCAAAAACACGTGGACATAAATGAGAAAATAATCTTCCCTCGCTCTTGTAAAATGTACCTTTTCATGTACTTTGTCAATCATTTAGTGCTCTCTTGTCGGTGAATATGGAACCTCCTGTCTTAATCCTCTACAAACATGTCCTGTGTGATCTGACATGGGACGCGTTTCCTCCAGTCTGCTCTGGTGGTGATGCTGTGTGCTCGTGGTTTCAAGGAGTCCTGAATGTGCAGAGCAGATTTGAAAAGAAAGGGCATGTGAGTTACCGCGCTCACAGCCAGGATCTGCGGTGGACGCGGTGGCAGGTGGGCGGATCGATAACATCCCTGACCTGTTGTTTCGGGTCTTTACAGCCCTGGTGTGATATTGCATCACAAGTGCTGCGTTTTCCCCTTTCATTCAAGACGTTTTACCCATTCATCCATACACTCTCATTTCCTCTGAATGGCTCCTTTATTGATTACGCAGCCTCATTCATACAGGGGGGTATGATCGTTTGAAATGGGACGTTTTTTTTTTTTTCTCCAGCCTAAATGATTTCAGCTCCTGCTCTCTGGTCTGACACTGATGCTGGACCACAGTTCAAGACCAGCAGACCCAATAGCAGTCGCATCCCAACTGCAATTCAGCTGCTAGACCAGCTACTGTACCAACCCCCAGACTTACCAATATGACTGAGAGACTGAAAAGACTGAACTCTAACATGCTGGATAATCTTCGGTCCCTTGATATTTTAGTGGTATATTTAGCCATTTATCTTTCTCTGCTTTTCATTGTTGAGTGAATGAGTGGGTTGTGTGTGCTGAGACATGTTTGCCTTTATGTCAGTCTGCACAAATTTAATTTATAATGGGGCACAATAAGTTTCTGTTCTCTCATTCTTCTTCGAGAAGAAAGACAGAGTGAGAGAAAGTGAATGAGAGAGAGAGAGAGAGAGATGAGGATCAGTCTGGTTTGAGGTGCTGCTCTCTATTATTCTGCTCCATTGGCATGACATGGTATGAGTGTTGGCTGATGCACTCAGTCAAGGTCAGTTTGTGCCTTACTGGGCTCAAGGTAGTAGTTTTACACAATGAATGACTTCTAAAAAGATTTTTTTTTTTTTTTTTTTTTTAAAGATGGGCCAG
>OMLF01028181.1:35073-63242 GCA_900302615.1 Holocentrus rufus
CTCATTTTGTCTTTCTCTCTTTTCCCTCCCTCTGTCTCCCGCTTTCTCTCCTCCCTCTGTTTTCCCTCTAGCTCTCCCTCTCCCTCTCTCTCTCTCTCTCTCTCCCCTCCCTCCCTCTGTTCTCGCCTGCATCCTGAAAAATCACCCCTCTCCATCTCTCCGTCTGTCTGTGCATGCGCCCGAGCCAGGGTGTGTGTGCGTGCGTGCGTGTGTGTTTATGTGTGCAAGCTTGTGCAGGTGTGTGTGAGAGCATGTGAGAGCGTGCATGTGCCACTCTGGCAAGACGGGAGCAAAGCGAGGGAGAAGAGGAGAGGCACGGAGAGGAGAGGAGAGGAGGAGAGGAGAAGAGAGGGAGGGGTACTGGATATGGCCATGTGGATGATGTCTTGGCGTTGGGACTGTAGCTGACCTACAGCAGCACGCGTGTGTGGGAGCGTGTGTGTGTGTGAGTGTGAGAGCGAGTGTGTGTGTGTTTGTGTTTTTTTTTGTTGTTGTTTTTTTTTGTGGTGAGATGGGATCCGCTCTGGGCAGAAGACAAGCAGCCGAGAGAAGGGAAAGAAAAGCCAAAGCAGCCAGGAAGGCCAGACTCAATAGTAAGGTACCCCACTTGCTCTCATCATCTCTTTTAATTTAATTGTCTGTATCTTCCTCTCTGCTGTTTCCTCGCCTTTCAGTCTTTCCCTGCCTCTCCCTCTCCCTGCCTGCTCTCATACTTTCTCTCTCCAAATCCTCTCCCACCCATACCTGCCTGCCTGCCTGCCTGTCAATCCCCTCTCTGCCTTCCTCTATGTGTGTGTGTGTGTGTGTCTTTCGTTCTGTTGTTATGCTCTGCTGCATGTTGGCTGTGTGAAGGGCTGGTGCAGTCTTGTCTGAAACCCTGACAGAATACTAATGTTTCCCTCTGCACTGGTTCAGTCTGTCTATGGGCTTGGATCTGTGTGTGTGTGTGTGTGTGTGTGTGTGTGTGTGTGAGGACGTGTGGATGTTTGGCTATAGCAGAGTGTTTGTGGTTGTACGGCGTGAGTGTTTTGCATTTGGACGTGTTGAGTGAGTGACCCAAGAGTGTGTGCTTGTGGCTGGCATGCATCTGGGCAAGTGTGTGTGTGTGTGTGTGTGACCACATGTGAGTACAGATGTGTGTTTCTTAGGATCTGCCAGTGGGTTTCCCTAGGACAATACTCGCCTTGTGGTATTTTCTGTCTATTATCATAATGCTCTGCTTCTGTCACATTCCTGTCATAAACGGCCATTGATGCTATCTGATGGCCGCTGCACTCACTATGTTGAGCTTGTCAAGTGCAAGTTGAGTGTGTGTTTGTGCGTGTGTGTGTTACAGAGAGACAGAGTTGAAAAGCAAGAGAGAGAGAGAGAGAGAGAGAGAGTGCAGTAGCTGGGGGACACCGGGTCTAACTTGTTCGAGTTGATTAGTTCGCACGTACAGTATTTTCTGTAAAAGCCCCGGTCTTATCGCGGCTGAGAGGCTCGGAGCTGTCAGTCTGAGCCGGCGAGAGCTCAGGAGGTGTCAGCTGTCTGCAGGGCTCCCCGAGGGCGGCCTGACCCGAGCCGCTGCGCGCCACAGCGTTTCCGACCTGCGGGGAAACAGCACGCGCTCCGTACACTTCTGTTCCACACACACAAACTGTCTCATTTCATGCCCCCCCCCTCCATCGTGAGGTCAGTTATAGATTTTTATGGGGGCTATGTAACACAGGAGGCCATAATGTAGAGAATAATGTCCTGTTTTGACTTTTTCTGCAGTAACTGGATTATTCCTATACTTACCACATAGTGTGCACATGTTTATGTGTGTTGTTTTTTGTGTGTAGGCAAATCTTCCAATTACCTTGTTTTGGACTTTGGGTTGCAGAAACATGAGGCAGTCTTATACATATACAGTAGCTGTTTATACACCAAACTTAGTGTCATTATGAACAGGCTGCCGTGTTTTTGTGTTGCGTTTATTGGTGTTGCATTTCTTTGTTTGGGTGTGGGGAAAGTCCTTTTCTAAGACCAATCGAAGTGGAAAATAGCGGCGGTACATTTTAATGTGATGTAATTAGTCACCGCAGAATAGTATTTGTAGCTTCTCCTTCTCTAGCTGTCTCATTTCTTTACTTTAATTGAGAGGGGATTGTGTGGATGTGTGTGTGCGTGTGCGTGCGTGTGTGTGTGTCAGGGAGAGAGGGAGTGGAGGAAGAAGGAATCGATTCTGCTCTGGTCAATATGATGCTCTGAAACCAGGCCATGTAGAAACTACAGCCCGAGGCTCTTCATAATACTTCCCAGCATGCCTTGCGTGGGCCTGTATTGTAGGGTCTGCTAACAATAATTCTCCATCTCTTCTTTTCACTCTTTCTCCATGGCAAAAAAAATGTCAGTGTATATTTGATATTTTAAATATGTCATGATAAATATTATTGTTGACATTAAATATGGCCAAACTGGAGCTTAATGTTGCCACAAAAACCAAACTTTTGTACTACTCTGTAAAATTATTGCAAAAACAAATTGAACCGAGTATGAAAGAAACTTCAGGATTTGAATCGAGTTGTTCTGTAAGCTGAAAACTCATTTCAGCATCACCAACAGGGGCCGTATACATGCAGATGGCACATGAAATGGAGCGGTTAAAAGGAGCAGTCGGATTGGACGGGACTGAACCACGGTCTCGCTCTTGACAGTGGATTGCAGCAGCGGAACGCAAAGTTCAGCAGACACCATGGCAACAGCATCAAACCGTCCACCGCGTCTTGAACCGAGTCCCAGTCCCAAACTGGTCGGGCATCCATCTGTCCGCCCTCATCTCAAGTGACAGCTCAGACGCCTCTGATGAAAGTTCAGAGAGAGACGATGCACATTAGCCTTGTGCTCCAGCTTTTGCGTAGATCCGCCTGATGTGAGCGCCGCGCTCTGGCGTGCAAAAAAAAAGTGTTACCCCACTTGGCTTGAAGACGATATCATTAAAAGTCAAAATATCAAACTTTGAAAGACCATAAATGCTCCACCACCAGTCAGATTTTGATGAAACTGCATCTTGGGACTGATTTTCCCTGAGGGCTGCCTGCATAAATCATGGGCAGCGACATATTTACTGTTGACAACAACAACAAGCGAATTGATGGAGTTTCACGGAGCCCTCTTTGCCAACTGCTCATACTGCTATCGCATCCTTTGCCAAATAGTTTTTGATGGCCTCTATTATTTCTTTATAGAGCTGGGAAAAACCTCTCGCAGGATGTCACACCGGCAAAACTGCGGGCGGAGGCTCGGATGGCGGTGGAGTTCGAGCGGTGCTGATGTTGAGTGTTGCAGATTTCTTTGCTGTGCATCCTTCATGCACCTCTTTGTGGTAGCACTTGACATCGTGGTGTAATTTTGTTACGGTCCCTCTTGGTGTCCTTGAAACATTTTACACAACGTCATTGTTAGAAAATAGTTGCCTCTCATCTATCTGAAGTGTTGCTGCATAACTTCTTTTCAGTACCAAATTGTCTGTGTTCACATTTTCATCCACATCCTTTGATTTTATTATTTATTTTCAGTATCCATGTATTTTGCTTGTTTTCATGGATTTTCCCTTTGGTCCATATTCTCCACCCTGTATCAGATGCACATGAGGTGTGATTGATGAGGAATCATTTTCGGCATAAACAGGATGGCACTGGAAGTGGCAGTAATCCAAATTTCTTTTTGATCCATCCCATTGCGATACGCACTTTGCACAAGTTCATATCACAATAGAGGCAGTCGCTCCATACAGCACAATGACTTACACGAGACCTTTATCGTTACATTTCCAGGTCAGGCAGTATGAATAGATTACTGCAGAATAGGTTGCCTGAGGCGGAAAGGACAATAGAGCCCTAATCATCATCTGGCTGAATAACTATACTACCCACAAGCCCCTTCACTCAGCTCTGAGCTCGCCGGCCGCCCTCCTCTGTTCTCTCTCCTTCATAAGATAGGAGCGGGCCTATTTGAGCCAAGGTTTAAGTCTGGAGAGACCCACTTTTTGCTGTATTTTCATATCTCGGCAGCTAAAGAGTTTGGCTTTGAATTTTGCTTGGTTCAGCTCCAGTTCACCTTGAATCTGTTTGGCTCTTTTATGTCTCCTGGTTCTGTCTGTCTGTCTGTCTGTCTGTCTGTCTGTCAGTGTGTCTGTCTGCCTGCGCGTCCTGGTGTCACTTTGTGTGTGTCTCTCTCTGTCTGAAAGCACATGACTGGGCCTGATTCAGCTCTTTCTTTCTGTGGACTCTCTGATTCTGATGACAGCATGCATTCCGCTCATTCCCTCCGCCTACCCTGCTTACAAACACTGTGCTCACACACCCACAAACACACACACACACATGCACGCACACACACACACACACACACACACAGCAGTGAAGCTCTATTGTCATATTTCATGTGAATAAATTGATAAACAGTAGCGAATTTCGCCCATTGATTTGGAAACACACACTTCCTCATGACCATTCTAGGAATGTGAATCTTGCCAGTGTGTGTGCGTGTGCATGCCCTTGTGTGTGTGTGTGTGTGCTCCTGTTTGTGCCTGTGTTTGTTTGCATTAATGGCTTGGCAGGTACGCCACAGCTTAATTGTGCTGATGGCAGAGACAATGCCGGACAATGCCGTGCTGCCAGCGTGGCCGGGGCGGTGGGTGGACTCGGCTGGGTGTGCAGCAGAATCTGTTTTCGGGCTCCACACACAATGAGCCTGTGCTCTGCTGGTGTGTGAGCGCGTTGGCGAGTGGGGAACAGGGCAGTGGCTTTGCCGTGCTCCGGTCCGGCCTTTCATTGCCCAACCAGGCTAGCTGAGCGCACCAGCTGCTTGAGCTGTAGTTCTTGAAGAGGAATACTAAGACACCACGCCGCACCACGCCATTGTATTCCCGAGCTTCTGAGCAGGATTACTCAGGAGGCGTCATGCTGCTGCGTTCAGAGAAAGCTGCTAGAAGCCGGACCTCAGAGGTTAGACGCCGCACACTACCACTTAGATGACTCATGTGGGATCAGAAGTAAATACAGGCTACTGTCACAGTCTAACTGTGGGGCCATGTAGCCTGCTGACACAGTTCTGACAAATGCTCCTACAGAAAGAATGCTTGCAGAGCAGCACTTTGAGATCAATAGCACTGAAATTTCTGGAACTCCCATTCAACTTTTTTTTTTTTTTTATGCTTAGGTGTTTTGCTTGGGTACTGTACAGTGTGTAATATTCACCTGGATTTGCCTCAAAGTGAGTCCTGCATGTGGGTTAGACTAGTAGCATTTTAGGTTCAGTTTAGATTTCCACTTTGGCATCTGATTTGTGCCTAATTAATTTCACTGCTACTCCTAAATTATTGATGCTCGGTAAATGAATGACACAGATTTTGGGTCACCAGAGAGCCTCTTTGAACTGTTTGTAGACAAGCGTAATGTAAACTGCTTTCACATGTTCAGCCCTTGGAGGCGCTGAATTAGCTTCGTTTGTCTGTCTTCATTTGTGCCGCCTTACATCTGTGTGAGTCAAGGTGGAGCCGAAAACAAACTTCAACAGGACACACTCTTTTCTGTCCTCATTGATCAAAAAGAAAACAAGTCAACATGCAGTGTTTGAGACATTGCTACTTGAAGCCTGTGGACTTTTTGGCCTATCAGTGTCACTGTGGTGGGCCAGTCAGTTTCATTTTGTAAAAAGGCATCACTCTCTAACAGTAAATCAAACTTGACCCGGCAGTATCTGAGATATTAGGTTTCTGTTGGCCTTTTTGGTTGGTCAGTCGGGTTTATATTTAAAATTCCAGATCCCATCCAGAACAGGCAGGCAGATGTTCAGAAATCACACAGCAGACTGATGCATGCATGAGGGAGCCCCATTTATAGTCCCTCTCCTGATCATAAATCGTGGGAGGCAAAGACAAATTGTATGAAGGGAAAACCTGATAAAACAAATGAAAAAAGACACTCTAAAATGCTCATTGCTCATCTAAAATAGACCTTTAAGGATCCAAAAAAGAAGACAGTTATTTTGAGAGGGGATTAGAATTATGATTATGATGCTAATGACGGTGTCTCACAAGACGGGCTTCTCTGTGACTCCTCGTCGGGCAGACAAAGGTAGAATGGAATCACACACTACGTGGAAACATTTAAGGCGAATGATGCTTTCGAGGCTGTTGCCATGGTAACTGCACCCATCACTGTCTGCGAGTCTGGGGAGATTTTTTTTTTTTTTTTTAACTATCATGAAAAAATGTGTGTGTGTGTTTGCTGTGCTAAATTATGAATCAGTGTGTGAGCTGATGCGTGTACGAGTGTGCACACGGCTTGTGTACGTGAAGACAACAGACCGGGAAATGTTGTTAACATACATTCAGTCCTCCAGTCTGTTTCCACTAATGTCCTGTTATAGTCGCCTCCTAAGCTAAAACCCATATCAAATTACTTTCAGATTTACTGCACTGTACGTAGTAAAGGTTGAAGATTCTTCACTGGAACACAGAAAAAAAATCCTATTCCTTGGGATCAAGTCCATACTCTGTCATACATTGGTCTTTTTGTAGCTGAGAGCATTACACTTTAAGCCTGTTAGGTATGGATATTGGAGATTACTGTAGCTCTCTCTCTCTCTCTCTCTCTCTCTCTCTCTCTCTCTCTCTCAGACAAACATTGTAGGCTGTGTCCCACACACACATGGATCGAAGCAGAAGTACATACAGGCACGCACACACTAATCCATGCTGCTCTCAAACAGGCGTGGAGCTGTAGGTACAGTAGACGTTCTGTGTCTCTCGGGGGACTTTTAAAAACCCACATTAAACCCAGAAGGTTAATTAATATATTCTTTCACTGGGCGGCTTTGCTAAATCCACCGGCTCAGGAATTAGTGTTTAACGTAGACTTGAGTGTCTGCCTGTGTGGTCTAGTTTTAACATAGCTGGAAACCAAAAATGGTATTACTTTTTTCTTAACATAAATTATGGAATTGCCATTGTTTTAGGATTGCAAAGGTACTAAATTACAGTTTAGACTTGGGACCAGAATTCAGCCTGGGACTAAGGACCAGAATTAAGTAGCAAGCATTAAAAATTGACTTGTTTCCACGGACAACAAAGTGAGGAAGATGGAAGATAATAAATTAGTCTTTATATCGTTTTATAATATGTTACGTATAAAATATGCACCTAAAGTCCTGTGCATTGTATACAGTGCCAGACGAGTTGTATTTAGTGTGTTTTCATAGCTTATTTAGTGCTTTCTGCGTGGGGCTATTCTGATGGTGGACTGGCCTCTGCAGGGGTGGTGAGGGCAGAGCAGAGTCAAGGGGTTTATCACTGCACTCAGCTATCATGCTTTTTATGGAGCCTGCAAGCCGACTGTGCACAATGCTAGCTTCCACTAACAGTAGTACAGCCAGTGGCATTGCATATATGTCCAGCTTTGCCCACGGATAGCTTATTTGGAAACATTTGCACATACCAAATATTATAGGTTATAAAATGTTGCACCAGTGACTCAGAATAAGTAGACTTTAGAGCAATAGGTTTAGACGCTCACAGCTAGATTGTCCAAAGCTTGTTGAAAAAGCTGTATGGCTGCTTAACTTTCTAAAAAGAACCCATTTTTAAAATCCAGTGGTTTCTGTAGAATTTACCAGAGGCTCAGAAGGTCAACATTTCTGTGAACAAGGAAAAATTTACATTAAAGTCATTTAACTGATGCTTTTATCCAAAGCCACTTGTATTAAGTGTCTGCAATTAATTTTTGGTCTCGCTTGCCAAGTGCTGGTTAACTCAAGAAATCCAACTGCCAAGAGTCAGCATGTGGTATACTTTGTTCATAGAACTTCGTCACCCCACCTGCTTTCAGTGCTGCTTTATGTATAGAGTCGTGTCGTGTGTGTGTGTTCTTTTAAAACTTGCTATCTCTCTTCCTGCAGTGGATCAAATTTGCATGAAAAATGAAGTTGTTTCACAGTCCTGCGAGGCTAATTAAGCATCCAAGCAGAATGCAGAAGTTTTAGATGCTAGCGTGTGTCGAGCCGTCGTGACAGACAGCCAATCAGGGGCCTGCTGGATTCAGAGCCGTTGTTTTGCTTTGATTTGATTGTTGCACAGGCAGCATATATGGAGGTCTGACAACAGGCAAGACCAAAACAGGTGGTGAGTCACTCTTATTGGTTCATCCGCCAAACACATTTTACTGGCATTTGGCACGCAGCAGGTGTTAATTTTGGACCCTTGTTGCAGTAAATGAGTGGGTAAAGGCTCAAAATGCAAGGAAGCATTGACGGGATATAGTACTGCTTCAAACCTGCAACCTCCTGACTATGAATAGATCTCACGTAATATTATACAACATTATTCTATATTGGAAGCTTCTGTGTGAGGACTTACTCTCTGAGCGCTTACCTTTTTATAGCTTAAAGTTTCTAGGGAACCCATGCTACAAGACAGAGGATAAGAAAAAATGTACGACTGTAAATAGAATACAACCTTGCCTACTGTATTCTATTTTCTTATCCTCGGTGCTCTTCCTCTACCATGTCGTTTTACAGCTATCTCCCATTCTTTTTCCCCACGTGACCCCCCATCTTCGTATGTGTTTCTGCCATGCTTCTGTCATTCTAGTGCATTTTTAATGGGAGCATGCTTCCAGACCTTCAAACTTTGCAATAAATCCATGAATTATAGAAATAAGCTGACAAATAAAGCTAGCTAACCCATTTGACGATATGCATTTTTTTTTTCCTGATGAGACGAGGTTTAGAAAGAGAACCCTCCATTTTGATAGTGAACCTTGTGTGAAATGGAGGATGCTGCAGACCAGCGACAGCCTCACCATGCCCAGTTCTACTGCATGCCAATTCTCTCCTCTGTATCCCTTTTGCTTTGTGGTTCTGCCCAAGACTTCAAGTGTATCTCAGTATGCCTACATGATGCCTTTCCCTTTCATGTGCCTCAGCTAGGGGAGCCTGAGTGAGTGGTCAGCATGCTTCCCATTATTTTTCAGTTAGGGCCTCGCATCTACATAGGCAGATACTGGAGCGTATTTATGGAAGATGATCATTTATTTCACATAATCTTCCCCATCAGTTCGTGGGTGATTTCACGTCATCAGAGGTTCATCGCCACCCTGATCTTTTAAAAACTTGCCTCATGTCCTTTGTGGTAAAAGTTTGTGCCTCCAGTTTGTCGAATTCTTACTCATCTATTATCCAGCGCACCTCCCCTTCCCTTACCAAAGCTGATGCCTGTTATTTTTAAACATCTATGATTCGCCTTAGCTCTACTTCCCTTGGCAAAACCTAAATTTTTAGTGTTGCCTTTCAGCAAATATGCCTCGTCTTCATTCTTTTTCTCTTCTTTTGAAGAGAAAATCCTGTCTCAAACACCACTCTGTATTCCTCAGCAAAACGACTTTTTTTTTTTTTCCTCTGTGCAGAAGACCTGGACTCAGACGCCAGAGGCAGTCCACTATAGCAACTTCAAAATAATTCTGTTTGCATTAAATCTATTTGAAATATTTTTGTTTTAGTTTCCCTAACAGACTGTCATTAAACTCACGGTCATTATTTTCAACAAAACATAAAAAAATGTAAAAATAAAAATAAAAAATAAAATAAAAGCTAGCTTACAGGCCATTAGCTACACAAAATACAGTGCCTAATGAAGTGTGTATGCACCAAGTGGAACAATTAAGGTGAGCAGACGTATGTTTTGTAGTGTAGGTGAGCACAAATGTTAAAAATCACTTAGCCCACGATGACAAATGCGAGTGTTTAGTCGTGCATTACTAAACTGAGGTCTAATTTACTTTCTTTCCACCGCTGTTTAAGCTGTTGTGTGAATAGGATATGAGAGTGTAGGCTGATTCTCCATGCACCTAATGGGAAGTTGGGTCTCTCCCAGTTTGTGTGTCTAATTAAAATGCAATGCCCCTGCAGCAGGAGGGCCTCTGTACAAAGCATCTGGGACACAGGGGTCAAGGCCTGCCCGCTCCAGTCCTTATATAAGCCACCGTCAACAAAGCACAGGCAGAGCATCAGGAACACTCTGTGCCAGATGAGAGTGTTTGTATTTGGCTGATGTGACCAGACACAAGAAACAGTTGTCTGTTTTAATGTATGAATGACTGTTGATGCCACAATATATACGAAGAATTTCCTTTATTTGGTTCTTAGTGCACCTTACAGAAAACTAGCAAAATTTTTGATAGACCTGCGTGGATATGGATGCTACCTGATTTTCTTCCATTTTAAATGAGGTAGTGCAGTCACTTTGATATAATTTGGTACATTATGTCATATAATCACAGCTTATAGTCCTATGATTTCATTAAGAAAGTGCTTACCATTTATTCATTTAGCCAAATGAAACAGAACGGCCGTTTTGTTCCATCTCTTGCAGTGAGTCTCGGTGACATTGTCGTTGGGTCCGATTTATCAGCCTGTCAGTCAGAGTCACAGCCATTCTCCACATCACTGTCAGCCAGGCTGAATAGATAAGTCCCCTGGCATCTGAATGGGCTACATCACATAGATATGACAGCTTTGTGCTGACAGGTTATACCTGATGAGTTGCCACCAACAAACGGTGGTGTGTGAGTCAGTTGTCTTTTGCCACGGTACAATCAATAAGACAGATTTTCTGCAGTGTTAACTGTATTAACACAAAACGCGCAATTTGCTCTGTTGCTATCAAGAATTGTCCTGTACGGGAGGAGTAGCTATCCCAACACAATGGTACCACTTTACCATGAAGCAAGCGGGTTTTACACAGGGTTGTTTTCTCTTGATTGCTCTCTAAGAAAAAAAAGCAGCATATTTCACCAACAAGTTAACTGGGATCTTTCAATCTGACTGCAACACAGCATTTTCTCAGATGTAGAGCCAAACCATGAACATAAGTCAAACTCCAATCCAAAACATGGTCGTTTATTGGTAATTTTTTACATTATACAGCTTAAAGTTACACTGAGTTCAGGATTGTCCATCTAAAATGTACAGCATGTTCTTTATCATCACAGCTTATTCAGGGGACTTGTTTAAAACTGTTGCAGGATTCAGAACATGAAACTAAAATGCTGGTGAAGCTGTTTTTGCTGATCTCCAGTCCCCGATGGTTGTCGGATTTCAGGTCAGTGTTAGAGGGGTATAAGTTTCCTCTTTTAAGTTGAAGTTGAAGTTTATTTAGAGCACTTAATCACTGTTATGGTCTCAAAGGGCTCTTGTGGGCTTGAAACATGTGTTAATGTCCCATGTACAGGCTTGTTGCATCAGGTTGTTATGGGAATATGGGAGTTGCCATCTTTCACTGTAACCATATGCCTGTCTCCACCATACAACAGTCCACAATATGGCTGGGACTGACTGAGGTGACGGGCCAATGCATCCGAGACAGATCCGCTCAGCCCCCCGCGCTACTTCTCTCCCAACAAGACTCGTGCTGTAATGTTGTCTGATGGTCCCCAGTGCATCCTCATGACCCACAGCCCTGGCTCCTCGTGCTTGATGCCTAAACAGTTGTGACGCTTCGGAGCATGTGTGTATTTTACGGGCCAGCTCGCATTCAGCCAGTATATGATCCCGGCAAGTAAGCATCACGTTGGCGAGCGTTGTAATTACAACTCATCCGTGGCACTGCATACTGTAAAGCCAGCTGTAAGGGACCAGGGGCTATGTGGCCATGTGGTAATGAATGTAAATATAGGGCAGTAAAAGTGTCTGACACACATGCATACTGTACATGCTGTATGGATTACACATGGATGGGCATGGGCTATTTGGGCAACACAATAAGTGAGTGCAGCCTCTTTTATGAAGTGGTGCAAAAGGCACGTAGTTCAAGGAGGATAAAGTACAGGAGAGATCAGCAGCACAGCACAGGCAGAGAGAGAGAGAGAGAGAGAGAGCAAAGGAGGCAGGGGGAGTTCTGTCTGTTCAATTTCTGGCCTCTTCCCCTCGCTTTTATCGGGTTGTAGCAGATAATCCCCCCCCGAGAGGTGGAGAGAAGAGCCTCCCCAGGGTACTGAGGTTTCACCGAGAACCAACAGCGGCAGCCAGAACCTTTATCTTTCACTTCCTGGTAACTGGAGTAGCTGCTCACCTCTAGCAGTCATTTTCATTTCTGATTGGCGACCCGACGCGAGGTGCCGCATCGTATTCAGATCACACATCCATGGGTGCCTAACATTATTCAGAATTGTGGAAGGGCCAGAATCCAAATTAAGTCAGGGGGTTTTGGGGTCCTCCAGATGTAATTTCGATGAAAATTCCCTGCAATTTTGAGCTCTTGAATGTGGTTGGTTTTACTGTAATAAGGCCGGCCTTCAATATCCTTCTCTGTTTTTTCACACCCAGCAGTCATTTCTGTCATCTCCACTTTTTGTCTCCTTACTTAACTTCATGCGCTCCATTCTGGCTTCAGTCCTCTTTAGCTCTCTGCTGTGAGTTGTTTTCTCTTTTGACAGATGTGTTGAATGAAATTTTGAATTTGGAATATATCTACAATGACATTGCTTCGGTAATCTATAAAACAGATCTATGATGCTAGCAATAGGTGGAATGATGACACATCAGATTTAATGTGATGCGAATAGTAGTATTATCTAATTACTATTTTTTACAACTTATTTTAGAATACATTTATTTTGTCTAGGCTCTCTACAAGGATTCTATCAGAGTTAAAAAAAAATTATAATATATTTGATTGTGTTAAATTCAAATAGCAGAGAATTCTAGTTTGCATAACTACATTTCACCCCCTTTTGCTTCATTTTGGCTAAACTGCGCCTCCAACTAAAGAGACATTTACCCGAACCAAAGTAAGTAATGGCCGGCGCTGTGTGCCAGCATGGGGTTGAGCCAGCTGTCAAATCTGGCTCTAACTTTGCCTGGCTTGCTGCAGCGGTGATGCTAACTGACTTGCTTGAAAAACAAATGAGGCTGGCGAGATCACACGTACATCTATGATTAAGTCACAGTGATGACACTTACATGATACAATAATGACACGGGGCTTAAAGTATACAGAACACCTTACCTTTTCTTTCAACGTACAGTCTGATATTTTATTTTCATCTGATGGTTGACTCTTGTCATACAGCATATCAGCATGGTGCCAATTAGGCTGTATGTTTGGAGGCCATACGATTAATACTGATGCCTTGGGAGTCAATACCTGTTTAAGTAACAAGACATTTCAAACGACTCCTTACAATTGATCTTTGTGTTGTTTAGTAGTTTCTCTTCATCTTTTTATATATAAGTTGTCATATGTTGTTGAAGCAGGAGGGAGAAGGGAGCAAAGGGCGCAGTTTGCTCTATTGGCGAAGCACCTACACAGCCGTCCACACAAAAACAGCACAAATCAAATGGCGGAATTGAAAGGCCATCTCCATTCATATGGAGAGCAGGCGCAGACACCTTGCACCGGGCATCAAACTGAATCAGGAGGTTATTTACTCTGGTAAACAAGTTGGTAAATTGCCATAGATGGCGGGAGTAGATTATTGCGGTTGTTTCAGGCTGCTATTGCTCTGAGATGAGACATTACCCTTCATTTCTCCCTTCCTCTTTCTGTCTCGCTGTCCATTCTGTGTCACTCGCTCTCCGTCTCGCCGCGAAACCCTTTGTTTTCTTGATCCGGCACAGCAGGGTTCCTCTGTCCCCAACCCCGAATCCTGTAATGACTGTACATAAGAAGCTGCAGACGCTGCCAGTTGAACTATTAGCCGAGCCATGGAGTCGGGCAAGACGGGGTGTTTGTGACGCGCCTTATATGGTCTCTGCGCAGCCACTGTTGCCACGCCACGCATGATCATCGTAATTTGGAATGAAGGGCGGCGGCGGTAATGAGTGAGCACCGAGGTGCGGCCGAGCTGGGACGTTGTTCAGAGAGTGTGTTGTGCCTGCTGCCTCCGAGTGACAGTAGGGTAATAGTTCCCTCCTATGTTGGTAATCAGTACTGAATGGCTATTTAGGAGGGATGGGAGGTATCTGCTGCTTCATTTGTAGCAATTAGTACCAAATGACGGAGAGCGCACCTTTCCTGCTGAAGAGAAATGGGAGGCGTCCAGCTAACTGTCCAGCTACAAGATGTATGACTGAAGGGCTGTTTGTGTCTGTGATGAAGTGGTGTGTTAATGTGTGGTTATCCTCAGCCGTCGTGTTCCTCCAGTGTCATCATGTATGTATAAGCCTGTGTGTGCGTGTGTGTGTGACAAGCAGTGCAGTGTGCATGGTAAAGGAGAGGGGCTGTTCCATATCTGTCACTTCAGTTTCTCTGGTTCATCTGTCTCTGCCTCTCTGCTGGGCTCGCCGTTCCTCCGCGGTCAGTTCCTTGGACACGATCTCCGGTTGCTATGATGCAGATTCCCTTCGTGCCGTGGGGATAACTGGCGTATTAGTGATGCTTACATGTGTTTATATACCTCAGCTGCTGCCTAGGATATGCAGCGATTAATGGAAAGCTGTAAAACAAGCAAAAACATTTAAAAACATGCATACATGATTTGTGCCAGCCCACATGCCTCCAGCGTCTTTTTCAGCTTTTTCAAATGAGTTGAAGGACAAGGCAGGATGTCAAAGTTTGCTGTGTGATAATATAGGGGGCATATATCCCAAAACAGCACTTGGCACAGGCGTCTAGTTATTATTTTAAGTCATCGCACCACATGTTTCAGACTTCTTTCCCGCCGCTGGAAGCTCAGGACCGAAGATGACGCTGCTATTTTCCCCTTCTCTGTCAGCAGCCAGTGCCTTTCCCACCTCTCAATGGTTGAGTTTTTCACAACAGTGGTTGTTTTATATTTTGTCGACACAGTGACTTGTGCGCATTTGCCGGTCTTTTCACCTGCTGCTGGCTCCGTGGTGCCAGAAATGTCTGCCGCTTCAGGCCGCGCACGGAATAGTTTTCGGATCGAAAAATGCGCCATTTTCTAACCCGGGGAGGATTGGAAAAAATCCCAGTCATTTGTTCTCACAAATCACCAGTGTCAGCCCATGGGGGACAGTAGTCTCATTCACGCGTGAATATTTGGCAACTGAAAAGATCTACAGGTTGAAATGGATGAAGTATCACCCTCAGTTATAGGGGAGGGTGTGGGGGGTGCTGTGACCTCATTTTTAATTTCACTGGCGTTGGTTCAACTTTCAAGGACGTTTTTGTGCTGAGTGTCTGCATGTTGTTCAACATGTCAGATGTGCTGTCATGAGCCTTTGGCACTGTATGACATGTCAGAGGACAAGATGGCCTCAAAAACATAAAAACATTACATATAAGCACCAAATGCAAAGACATGGGAGGAAATAACATAGTTATAATACCGGTGAATTTATTCTTCTTATTATTCATATTTTGTTATTTTGCCATTTTTTACAGTGCTCTTAAGGGCAAGATTAAACAATTAAGCCAGAAATTAAGAATGAATATAATAAAATGTAGAAACCAGTCTTTTTAAACAGTAGGTGAGGGGGAAACTGTAAAATTCAGATCTAAGAAGTGGGACAAAAGACATATAGACATATAAGATAGTGTTTTTGCCACCTTTATTTCCTCAGACAAGTTATTCACTGGTTCTGATGGCAGAGACCTGCTCCTCTTAGGCTACTATGGCTCATATGGGATTAACATGTCTGTTTAGTAGCCTCTGGTTATGTCCAATTGTGACTTAAAAGTAAAATCTTGCATTCAGTTCTGAAATGGTCTCCTCTAACAGAATTTTCTTTACAGATTTGGTGATTTTGGTGGCTTAAAAAGAGGAATGATCTTTCACTCAAAGTAAAATGACTTGACTGAGTACTGAACATGTGAACGCAGCTGATGGAAACTCTGTTAATAGGCTTTCAAAATGTTAGCAATCAAAGAAAAAAAAACAGTCTGAAAATGTTGTCACTGCTTACCATTTTGAACTAAATACATTTGTATCCGTTTGATGTAATATGATCAGGCAAAACAAATGAAAGAGCAGACCTCTTTAATGTTTGGAGATTACCACTAAAACAGCAGGTAAGTAATCCACAGATGGTCAAATTGAGTTGATGTAGCTCCATCTTTCTGCTAAAAGCCTTTCTGCAGCATTTTGTTCAAGCTGGAGACATAAGAGGGAGTTTTGACTAAGGCGGGAAGAAAGAGAATTGTAGAAGTCTAAAGGAGGAGAGATTAAAGAGGTGGCAGAGATTAAAGCTCTTTTTTCCCCCTTCATATTGCCAAAGGATACAGGGTAATTTTGGATTTTTTTTTTTTTTTTTTAGTTTGAAAAATGAAAACTTTCTTACTTATTTATTAAAACTTAGATTTGCATAAAAATATTACTCAATTTCTAGTAATTGAACAGTTTCAGATAAACAGAAAGTAAATGATAGTGATGGTTTGGAGGGTGAGCGACATAGTTTTTAATTTAATTATTATCTTGGATTCAATTGCATTTCCTGTGCGGTTCTCTCCTCTTTGCGGTTAGTAGTAACAGTAGTAGATGACACTAGTAGACACTAGTGACTTAAAAATAATTTTTCAGAATAGGTTATTTATGTAAATTATTGTTTTTTTTAAACCACAACCAGTCTGACGATTATGTATTTAGTCCTTCCACCAGATGACCATGGCCTTTTAAAACTGAGTAACAAGAATATTTAAAAGGGTGTTATCTTTTGCTTTCATGTGATTTAATCCGTATGTTGAGGTCACGTAGATCGGAAGTGCTGCATTTGTATATACATGTGTGTGTGTGTGTGTGTGTGTGAGAGGAGAGAGAGAGAGAAAGAGAGAGGGTTCATTAAGAACCTTACAAAAGCAGATTAACCATTACAAAGCATTTTCATCAGCCGTATGTTCAACAGGCAGTGTAACACACATCAAATCCAGCTGATCACTTTCAAACCATCCCCCAGCCTCTTCAAAGCATTATACTCTACCAAGGCATTATATAGTATACACACACACACACACACACACACACACACACAGACAACCTCAGTGCTCTTCCCACTCATGTGTACATTGGCTGCCGGAGCTGTCTTTGTATCCCATCACCATAACAACTGCCTCACAGAGCATCGGGGGAAAAAAAAGGAAAAAAACCAAAGTGAATTTCTCTCACTCAGTTTGACTTGGAGATGGTGAGAGTAGCGGTCGGCAGCTTCTCGCAGCATGATGGTGCGGCGTGTGTGAACAAGGGGGAGGCTGGCAGAGGCGAGAGGGCTGGAGATGACTTTGTGTGATCTGGGAAGGGGCGGTGAGCTGCGAACCGGAGAAGGTGTGAAGTGTGACTTTTTGGAAGAAGGGATGTACATGACGCCGCACATGGTGAGTGTCGGGACGCCCCGCCGCGTTCGATCCCCATTTTGTCACGTGTGTGCACATGCTTGTGCGTGCAGGTTAGTTAGCGCGCCGTGTGCGGCGTAATTTTGTAGTAGTGTAAAATAAAAGGTGAGAGTGCGTCTGTACGTCTGGGCGCTTCAGCACATGTGGATGTTATGTAACGGCCGAGGCTGAGGAACCTTGAGAGATTTCAATAGTAATGAAAGCTCTCCTTTGAAGCTCGTTTGGGATAACACAGCATCATCAGACAATATCACCTAACATCCTCAAGGCGCATATTAGGCTGTCATTGATATTTGCTATGTTAATATTAACCTCAAGTATTGGCTATTTGTTTTGTTTATTCCCTTTCTTACTTATCTCCATCAGTAAACTCGTAGTTACCAGATACACCAGGGGCTTCAGTGGTACAGTATTTCCTAGATAGTCCAAAATAAATTGTTGTCTTGATGTATCCTAATGTACATGCAGTTTACAGAACAATCTATTATGAAATATTATCCTCGCTATCTTGCTCCCCGATCCATTTTCCACTCAATACTCAACAGGCTTACACCCACTGGCGGAGATGATGAAAAATTTCAATCATAAGTCACTGAAGAAATTAATTAAGTGTGCTTGTGTGTGTGTGTATGTGTATACACGTGTGTTTGGGTGGGGGGTAGCTCTTGTGTGTGTGTGTGTGTGTGTTTGTTTTATGAATATGGTCTCAAGCGTTGATGCTAGACCCGGTGCTATATGTGAGTATTGCCCTGAGGCAATCTTCAACATAACTGCCTTCCTATTTGAACTCTTAGCTCCATATTGGCTCCAGGATCTCATTTTATCGGCGCTAATCTCCGACGAAAGCATCTTCATTTCACTTTTAATGTACAGCTTTTTCCCTGAGTCCTGTTGTCTGTCTAATAATAGCTGATATATAAATGACCGCTGCACATGGCCCATTCGCTTGGCATGACAGAAGAGAAAAAACAGAGAGAGAGAGAGAGAGAGAAGAGAGAGAGAGAGCAGTGCACTTCAGCTTTCATCTCTTAACTGCATTATTAAACATCCCCATCCACACGAGCCTTACATCACCCAATCACAGCTGTCTCTTCCCTTCCTCTGTTTCCCCCTCTCCCCCCCCTTTGCTCTCCCTCCATCAGGCGAACCTGAAGAAGTTTATGGAATATGTTCAGCAGAGGAACATTGAAAAGGTCTCAAAGTTCCTGGAGAAAGGCCTGGATCCCAACTTCCACGATCCAGACACAGGAGGTGAGGAGGTTGACACTAAACCTTTGCCTATCTCCCGCTCATCCCTCTTTGTCTCTTTTTAAAGCTTTATCTTCGTGTCTCTTTCTTCCCTTTCTCAGTCCCCCCTCTCGGTCTGTCTGTTGGTCTTGACTACAAAATAACCATGTATGGATTTACTGCAATAAGCCTCCTGCATGCTGAGTAAAGCTGGATTACTCTCTTTTGCTAATCTCCTCATGTTTATGCAAATGTTCGTCCAGCCATTTGTGGAGAGGCCCCTGTTGGGTGACCTGTCGTCTGACAGAGGGGGCGTCGAGCTCGGGAAACATAAGAAAAGGTTGATTTACCACCGGCAGGAAGGAGCTACTTAGCGGACTGGAGGGAAACAAACATGACATCTAAGGCAGCAATCCAAATGCAGAGTCACTCAGAGTGTAAACCCACAGTTTTCACAACTCCAGCACATAATTTTGTCATCAAATATTGGCAGGTTCAGTGATATAAAACACGACGTTTGGATGTTTCTCTTCCTCCGAGCAGAAATAGACAATAATGCAGGGTTGGTACAAAGTCGTGAAAGTTTGGAAAATGCTTAATTTTCCCCCATTATGTTTTCAAGGTTAGCAACATGCTTGAATTACAATTAAAACAATTACAATTTGGCATTTAGCAGACGCTTTTATCCAAAGCGACGTACGCGTGAGAATTCAAATATGCTCCTTGAAAAATGCTTGATTTTCAACATGATCTGGTGTTTCATCTGCGTAATCACTCATGTGAAAAATATTTTAATATTTGAAAAGATCCCGAACTCAAGAAATTAGAGAGCATTAAATAATCATGATCGACACAAAGTGACAATATGCAATGATTGCTGTGGGTATGCAGGAACTTTATTTTTTGCAGCTGCATTGGCAATTTATATTAGATGATAAAGGCTTAAAATTTTGGTTTAAGT
Organism: Holocentrus rufus; assembly: GCA_900302615.1. Lineage (NCBI taxonomy): Eukaryota > Metazoa > Chordata > Actinopteri > Holocentriformes > Holocentridae > Holocentrus > Holocentrus rufus. The sequence goes on from OMLF01028181.1 coordinate 54,573, forward strand.
ACCTTGAAAGTGCTTGAAAAGGGCTTGATTTTATTCTCGGGAGGCTGCACGAACCCTGTGTTGTCGCTGGAAAATACCTTGAATATCAGTGTTTTTTGTTGTTTTTTTTTTGCCTCCTCGCCTGCTCTCGTCTGAATCCGACAGAATGTCCTCTAACGCTGGCATCTCAGCTGGAGGGCTGCGCCGAGCTCATCAAGGTGCTGAAGAGTGGAGGGGCGCATCTGGACTTCAGAACAAAAGATGGCATTACCGCCCTGCACAAGGCCGTCCGCACCAAGAACCACACGGCGCTCATCGTGAGTGTAACACACACACACACACACGCGCGAGCACTCACACACCGCCATAAGCAGGAAGCTGACTCAGCTCTTTTATCACTCCGCCTGCCCGCAAAAACTCTCCTTTCTGTCTGGCCTTGTTGAAAATGTTGGTGCTCCGACAGTGCAGAGGGTGCTTGAGCCATTTCTAAATGAGAGAGGCTTAGCATGCCCTCTCTGAATGAGCTGGCATATTCACTGAATGGCCTTGCGTGTATCTGGTTTGAGGAGGCTTGTAGCCTAAATGAAAGGGTTTTATATGACTCATCTAATTGTTTTCCCATTGAGCTGGAGCTGTTGAAGTCTGAATGGGAGTTATTTCCACCGTGTCATCGTCATTACTCAAATATTCAATGTCGCTCTGGAATGTAACATCTATAAGCCACTGGAGCCGCTAATACGACATGTGAGAATGACATATTATAGCTATTACTACATTCTATTATCATTATTATTATTATGGTATTATTACAGAAATCAGTGATATTGCATAAAGGCAAAAGAATTAAGACACATCTCAAATAACATGAAACCGACTTTGTTAACCTTTGATATTCATATATTTGATATGATTTTTATGATTTTTATTGACCCACATCATAATATGACCCGTAAAATGTAAAATGTAAATGTGTGGTAGTTTGATAGGCTTGTTGGTTAAGGCTCTGATTCCTTCAGCAGGTGTGCTAAAGATTTCTACCTTTCTAAACGCACTCTCTCTCTTTCAGAACAAAAAGCCTTCACCCGTCTTGAGTTGACTTGGTTGGCAGCACACACATCCCTCACGCTGACAGATACAGGGCTCATGGGTTCAAGAGTTAGAGCAGCCTTTAGTCCTTTTTAGTGTGAATGACACCTATATAATGTGCTTCTGTGTGCTGGCCTCTTTATCCCTCTCAGGTTCAGGAGAGGCTGGGGATCTGCCACGAGGGCTTCCGCTGTGTAAACTTTTAATAACCCTGCCCTCCCTCCAACCTTGTTCCCCTCCCACCAGACCCTGTTGGACTTGGGTGCATCACCTGACTACAAGGACAGTCGGGGGCTGACTCCTCTCTACCACAGCTCCATGGTGGGAGGAGACCCGTACTGCTGTGAGCTGCTGCTGCACGACCACGCGCAGGTCGGCTGTGTGGACGAGAACGGCTGGCAAGAAATACACCAGGTAGACTTCACATGTCTTACATTCAATTTGATGCATATCAGAAGTCATTAAACAGGCTTAAATTTGAGGCGATTAGGTCTTAATTTTATCTGAACATTTCATCTGATATTATTTATCCATCTGTTTTAGTCAAAATGAGTTCTTCCGCATCAGATTAACATTTCTTCAAACCTCTCAGCGTACTGAAGCTTAAACTGCCTTTACGCTGACCTGAAAATCAAATCACTCAGCTCACTTCATTCTTACCTGTACAGAGAAATCCAAGAAAGGTTAGAGTTATTACATTAGCAGCTTGCTGTCTAGCCTGAAAGTGACAGTTTTAGTAGCACTTCATTCAATCATCTATTAAATAACCAACCCTAATCCTCGTTAAAACAGACCTCTGACATGAACCAAACCTAAAGTCCATGTGTGTTTTTGTAGTTTTGAATTAGACACCATTTGATGTGAAGAGTTAACGGGCCTGCAGAGTCGATTGCCACCCAGAGACTTCATGTGCTGCACTTGTATCTAATCCAGCGGCTCGAGGGCCCAAGAGATGAAGCCTATCTCTGTTTAGCATGGAAGTGGGTTCCTTACTTAAGGAGAACAAACGCAGCATATTGTGTGTATCTCATACACATAACACCCCAAGGCATGCCCTCCTCTGTAAACATAATGGAGGCTAGTGCCTACATGCTGTTTTTGTTTGTGTCAGGGCTTTTTAGGTTATGTCTGAGTAGTGACAGAGAGGCTGAAGGTCTGTATGTGTGTGTGTGTGTGTGTGTGTGTGTGTGTGTGTGTGTGTAAGTCTGAAGGACTTGTAAATGGAAGCAAAGAGACAGCTCTGTGAGTCATCACTTCTGCTGCTGACACTGAATGTGAAATAGCTAGGACAAGATATTGAAAGGCAGCGTTTTGCCGTGAATGAGACTAGGTAGGCTGAACTAATATTGAATTATCACTTTTTACACGTCTGGCTATTGCATCTTGCACAAACCTTCAACTCCAAGCCACTAAATCTTTAATGGGAAATATTTTGTCTCAGGAGTAGACACTTTTCCGTTCCCATTTCATCTGTTGCCACTGTAAATATAATATTCATTTGCTCATTTGTAGTGAATGGCAGAGCATAATTATGAGGCAGAATTTAGAATTCACACGGTACCGGGAAAGACCTATTTTTCCCCGTGGCCAACTAAACTGTTTTTTTTTTCAGTCTAGCATGAAAGAAAGAGAACAGAAAGGTGGGGGGAAAAAAGCCTGTGCACATTAAATTAGTCAGCTGTAAATGACGGTAACTGTTGTGTTCTGGAGTCTTAATCCCATGTCAGTTCAATGAACGGTTTACTCACCTTGAAGAACACTGACTCAAGCTTCTGCAATGATGGGAAACAAATAAATAAATTAAAAAAAGCGGCGGTTGGTCTGTGGTGTCTTGTTTCCGGGCGATGGAGCAGAGTGATGCTGTCTCCATCACACAACCGCAGTGGAAAAGTCTTAAGGCGCTACGAGACAGAGAAATGAAGACATACAGTGAGAAAGAGAGAGAGAGAGAAGTCTTTGAGGGGGCGTTATTTTGACATGAGTGTCCTTCCCAATGTGCCAACGTTGTAGGGAGTTAAAGAGGAATTGAGTGTTTGCCCAAGGCATTGGCATAGCTGCAACGTGAGTTTTGAATCGGGGCATGAGCGGTGATGAATCCCTGATAGTGTACAGTAAATAGACCGGCAATCCTGCATATTGCACCTCCTCTCCGCTTCCTTTCTCTCTCCCGCTCCACCTCGCTCTTACCCTTCCCTTCCCTCTGTGTCCTCTGCAGCATTAGTATTCTTGCGGTACATATTGTGTACAATAGGATAGACTGTGGAAGGTCTGATAACCGGCAACAATCCCAGCATCATTTGTGCTCTGTCTCGCTGCTGTCACACACTCTTAGCAGGCGAGAACAATGGAGAGAGGGAGAACAATTACTAGGGAGAGTTTGTGCGCTTGTTTGTCAATGACACAGGACAAAAAAAACCCGCGGAGAGGGAGGGAGGGAGGGAGACAGAGGAGATAGAGATTAGATGAACAGTTTATTGCACCCAGTTGTGAGAAACAAAGAAGCTGGAAAAGAAAAAGGCTTCTCTCTTGCCAAAATAACTTTAACTCACAGATTTACATGTAGCCTCAGGTATGTGATGTAAACAATGTTTTCCCTTGCTTTTGGAGAGGCTGTTAACAACAGCAGTGAAGGGACTTCTATGCGAGGAACAACACCGGACCAGATTTAGTAGCCTAAGGAAAAACACAAAGAAAAGATTCAGCACTTTAAGCATTTCTCAGGTTTAGTTATTTCTTTTTTTTGCAATATTTAATATACATGCAGGAATGTTACATAAACCGCTAGTTTTAGTTTGTGTGTTTTGTTTGACCATGGTAAAAAGAAGACTGCTTGCAGGGGGTTTGGTAGTGGAAGCAGTGGAGCCAGAGGAAAGGGTGCAGTCGACTGTCAGATGCATACATAGCATAAATTTCCACCTTCTCTTCATTGTGATTGGTCAGCTCACAAAAAAACAAAAACAAAACAAAACAGAAAAACAGTCAGAGGGCAAACTGGTGGCTCAGTTTGGCTAAAGTGCTTAATATGTGTCTGTTGGTTCACATCTGGCCTGCAGCCAAATCCACCTGTCATCTCATGTTATCTTGTCCTCCAATAAAAGAGGAATGACACGAAAGTAGAATAAAAACAGTCCAGTTCATGCGCCTTCGTCTTTAATGTTCAATTTTTCACAACTTTAGGAAGCAGTCACTTTCACTGTCCTTCATCTTCACAGTAAAACAGGTGGTGGCTGTTTGAAAAAAGAAAAAAAATGGAATAATGTGAACACACTCTTATTTAAATCCACCCCTTCAGGCATGTCGCCACGGTCATGTGCAACACCTGGAGCACCTGCTGTTCTACGGAGCCGACATGAGCGCCCAGAATGCATCTGGAAACACCGCCCTGCACGTGTGTGCTCTCTACAACCAGGTACCAGTGATCAAGAAATACAGAGACATATACAGAGAAAGAAATATGGAGATATAATATGAGATTTTATGATGTGTGTTTGGAGTGTTGCACTGGGCCCCCGCCCACCTTGTGATGATATAAGTGACTTATGACTATTGCACGAAATTAATTTGTCCTATTAACAAACATTAAATGTGCTTTTAATCAGCTAAAGGGATTTTTGTTGATGTATGTATGCAGTGCATTCAGTCAGAAGTTAATACAGAGTAATTCTTCATCCACAACAATATATTAATGTTCATATATAGTCGGCCTATCAAATTTTAAAGTTTTACATTTTGTAACCATGATTGGTAAAATGCATGATTACAGTTCTTGTAGCTAATCCAGAGCCAGAAACCATGCATATTTTAACACATTAAAACTAAATTAAGTTATTGCCTCTTAAAATATTCATTGTTATATTTTTAACCCTCTGAAGTTGACAGGTCTGCCTGGGTATTCAGAAATCATGCCACATTCATTTTTTAATCAAACTTGAACAGTTTTTATTAGTGTGACTCATTTTTTTCTTTTTTAAAGCTGAGATTTGAGCAGTACTCGAGTGTGCTGCATTTTAAGCCAACCACAGGTGAAGTTGAGCCTTTTCAAATCCATGTTCCATTTGCGTAGATCCTCTCCACAGTCTCACAGCTCTGCTCCGGCGCCATGGCGGCGTGCATGGAGGAGGACGAATCGAGACAGCCAGTCAGTCAGAGTGCTCGAGAATGAAGAAGAACAAAGGTGAACAGAGTCAGGGTTGAGTTACACGCTCCGATGAAGAGATGGACATGTGGAGGCAGAGCAGTGAGAGCAAGCAGAGAGAAAACAGCGATACACAACCTATAGAAGGACAGTAAAGATGAGTGATGAGGGTGGAGGTATATCAATATGATAATGCAATAGACTTACTATAAGTCACTTACAACATCCCCAGGGGTGCACTGGTCCTCTGCATGCTGCACGATGCGCATAATGGAAGACCTGGTACTGGTTGTAAATGTGTATGTGTTTTATACGTGGATGTGTGTGTGTGTGTGTGAGTATTGTATCAGTGTTTGGTCTCTCGTCTTGCTCCTTCAGAGGGTTGCAGGGTCAGCTACAGAGCAGCGCCCCTGTAGCTGGTAGGGATTCAGTGTGTTGCCGAAGGACATTTAATAAGTAAGACAGATGCTTGTTCTCTTAGGTGCTTGAACCCCGGGCCATCCAATTTGAACAGCAGTCTCCCTGCTCTGTACGCCACCCTGTGTGGGTGTGTATGAGTGCACGAGAGAGGGAGAGAGAGAGAGAGAGAGAGACTCAGAAACATGGAATACATCCTGAAATTAGAGGCACAAATAAAGCCATTCGACAGGCCACTCACCAAAACTTGCCTCTCAGTGGAGACATAAACCCAAAGATGCAGTTATGCTGCTGTGTCTCTTTCCTCGTGCAGTGCAGCATTAGAGGTAGGACACGGTAGACTAGAATGTGATGGGGATCACATGATGTGCACGTGCACATTTCTGCATACCTGAATGAAACAGAGGATGAGTCATTATCTGCACTGCATTAATGTCCTCTTGCCAGAATTTATTGAAAGGGGAGATTTCAAAGAGAAACTGTCCAAGTGGGAGCACGGCACTATAACCAGAAAGGGTCAGGGATTTGACTCCCATATGGTTTGCCCTCATTGTAAATTTATGCACTTGCAGTACTGTAAGGTACTTGGGATGAAAGCACCCACCATTTTTTTTTCTCTCTCCCACTTTAGACTGATGTTTCACAGACCTGCAGCGGCAGACTGTGACAGTGTGCATTTGTACACAAGCAAGAAAAAGCATGCACCTGTCCCCGCGCAGCCCGGTGATCAACTTTGTTCCTCGGCCCCGGAGTGACGTTTGCTCTCCGACCTGACGCCGGGAATTTATTCATCGCTTTGCAATAAATTTAATCAGCATCGCCACGCGTTTTCCATTTTGCTGAGCACGCCTTTTATTGTTTTGTAGGATTTCCACAGAAGTCCGCGTCAACTCGATTCTTCCTGCAGATATCCCATGTGCCATTGTGTCCCGTTTGGTTTGTTGGGAATGAGACCTGGATGTTGTGGAGATGCATAGAGATGAATAGAGGGAAGTGCATGAAATGAGCACTTTACGCTATCGTCCCTTCTTCCCTGTCTCTCGTTCTCTCTCTCTCTTTCTCTGTGTCTCTCTCCATATCTCAGTGAAATTTATGAACTAAAATGTGTTTGCATGTAGTGATTTTAACTGTGTCCTTCTTAGCTGATGCCATTCATGAGGAATGGCCTGCTTCCACTGGGCTGGAACGCTGAGGTCTCAGGAGGGGGGCTGTGCATATGTGTGCGTGTGTGTGTGTGTGTGTGTGTGGGTGTGTGGGTGTGTGTGTGTATCAGCAAGGGTCTGGGAAGCGCAGCATCAATACTTAATTCAAGCTGTTTGTAACACATGCACGTGACCAAAGCCATTACATGTTCCACTTCTCATCAGAGGGAGGGGGCAGGAGGGTGAGAGAGAGAGAGAGAGAGTGTGTGTGCGTGTGTGTGTGTGTGTGTGTGTGTGTTGGGTTTTGGGCTGGGGAGCGGCAAGACAAGGCAGAGGAATAGTACTATTTACAGTTACTTCCATGCCTTCTTGTTAGTCTACATTCTCCCCACAGTCCCTGCCCCGGCTCTTGCGTGGTCCCACAGTTGTGGAGGAGTATTATCCTGCCAGCAGAGGCAGGACGCCACGTCGAGCTGATCGATCCCAGAAACAGGGTCTCTTAGCGGGGTTCCAGCAGGCTCGACACAGGCCTGGCCCGAATGATTATGTACAATGACAGAAAGAAATGGGGAGAGAGAATTGACCGGGAAAGTACTAGTTCAGTGGCAGAGATCAATAGATCCATAGCTGAGAGAGCGAGAGAAAGAGAGAGAGAGAGAGAGAGAGAGAGAGCAAACGAGTGTGAAGATAACATATTTGGCAGCAGAAGAGGCTTGATCTGAAAGTCCCATTCCTCAAGTTTGGCCAATAACATTTGCAAGCTGTTCCAGCTCGGGGCATGTCAACAAAAACACTGAATGTAGGCATGGCGGGGATCCTCTCCGTGCCAGACAAAGCTGGAGGCAGGGGGGGGGTCCAGCTAATGATCGAAAGAGGACAGCAGAAAGGGCAGGAGGGGACAGCGCTGTTGTGTGAAATCAAAAGGAAAAGTAATAAAAACACAGAACTGTCTGAACTAGTTAAGCTCAAGTCAGACAAGACTGGTCAAGTATATTGTAAAGCTGTTTTTTGTGGATATTTCATTTTCATTTGAACTCTATTTTTGCACAAGCATGGACAGTTACTGGCGCCGTGACATTTTCTGAGGCGTCGTGATGGTTTCTGCTCGCCTGGGCGCGTTTGGTACTTTGGTGACGAGCGGCGTGCCGAGGTGGGAGGAGAGGGCGCTGCAGTGGGTGTGTTTTCATTAATCCGGTGGCGTGCTGCCATGTTGGTGCCACGGATAGCGGTGTTTTGTGCACGCCAAACGCCTTCCTGCTTCGACCAGGTCAACGGCACGGCGCGCCCGGCGTTTTCTGTTATTTTCATCACTTTAGGCACGGCAGCTGCACATCTCTGAAATCACAAAACCCCGGTTTATCTGTTATGCCTGTCCGTTCCGTTTTGGTCTAAATCTCTCAAGATGGTAAAAATATTTCAGTTTGTTATTTATGCAGTCTGAAGCACGTGTGACAGCGACTAAACGATCATATCAACAGCTCTGCGTCATGTCGCACCAAGAATAATGAAATCACATCTGTCTCAATTTATTCTGAAGAAAAGGCTCAGTGATTGGTTAACTAAATAGATTACAATGAAGAAAAGGGCGAGGAATGGAGAGAAAAAGGTTTGCAGCATTACCTTATGTTATATCCCTTCACTCTCTCTCTCTTCTCTTTCTCTTACTCGCTCGCTCATCGCGAAAATGGCACTGTGATCCGTCCCGGTGCTCAGGCTCTTTAAAAGGAGGGATAGGAGGAGCTCCCAAACACACCCACTGATAATATGTTTATTTCAATCCCACTCGGCACATTTTGTCACACAAGTACCAAAATCTCACCATCACACTCCCCCCCCTGCGCACTGGGCATTTTACCACGCTCTGCACCTTGGCTCACAAAAATAGAGCCCTGTACTGGAACTTCTAAGTCC
>OMLF01028185.1:7549-22191 GCA_900302615.1 Holocentrus rufus
TCTTTGTTACCATGCAGCACGGACAGCAGAGTGAGAGTCCATACAAACACACACACACACACACACACACACACACACACACATACAGTATACCATTCTGTTTTTGAATATCTGGAAGCCTCTTTGCTTGAGAAAATAAAATCAGTGCAATGTTTTGTGCATCTATAAAGTTTAATTTAAATAATTGTAAGCTAGCATCAGCTAACTACTGGACCTGTTGAACTTTTGTCCAGGATTATTTTGCCCGCCCACTACAACGACCTCACTATAAATAGTTTGTCAAAATTGCAAACTTGATTATTTTCATTTACATGCCTCAAGTCTGTGCACATATTTCATTTTAACTACCAGTGTGGTTTGTCATCGCTGCCAGATAATAAACAGGGAATCTGATGGGAGCCCAGTTTGAGAGTTGCCCTTGCCAGTCAAGAAAAAAGGATTACATTAACAACAAAGTAGATGTTAAAAGTAGACCTAGGCTGTAGTCTGCTCGCACTGTCTCAAATAAGTCAAGTTCATTTATTTATAGTCTTTCATCACAAGAGGGTTTCATAGAATTTTACAAAGAATCAGCCAGCCTAGGTCGAAATGATCAATCACAGCATGAAATGATGTAATACAGAATACAGCAAAATAAAACACAAGGAAGCAAAAGAAAACACAAGACACAAAACAGCATGTTGGAAAGACATAACAAGCCAAACTAACCTGTAAAACCTAGACTAGCCTACCTGGCAGCTCCATGCTTAGACCCTCTGTGCATACAAGTAAAAACTCCCCAGAAAACCACAGGACAACCTGTGAGAAACCTTGCATGGTCCAAGCCTGCCAGGACAGCTTGGCATGCAATAGATGGCAGGACAAAACAGTGAAATGGACAGAAACATGAGGTCTGTCTCATTTACAAGGAAGTTTCCCATTATTTTGGTATCTAGTTAAGAATGTTTCCCTTTTAGGAACCTACAGTATTTTGTCCACAGGGTTACATGAACTTACATAACCTAACAAGGAAATGTCACATGGCTAACAGAACTCCACACAGAATTTCCATAGTAATGGAGCCTTTTGCAAAACTAGAACATAAAAACATAACATGAGTTACTGTACAGCTAGCGCGCTAAAGTAGAGTTCGGTTACTTCTGTTAGGATGACTAGCAGCTATGCAAGGCAAGTTATGGTATATAATGACCCAAGGTTTCAGCTCACTGCATGTTCTTATATCCTGTGCAGTGAAGGAACCACTTGACCTTAAAATTTTGCTAAATTTAAGAACCAAACTGGGATGTGTCATATGTTTCCTACTGTAATGAGACAGTCCGACGTGGCCGACTTGAACGCTTCCTTGCAAATGAGACAGACCCCGGGAAAGAACAAAAACCACAAATCAGATGAGACTGATAGAAACACGATGTGTCAGAGAGATAAGACTTCAGCCAGCGCCTTCATCCACTACCGGGCACAAAAGAGACCGGGCGGCACAGCTACCACTTTTATGGAAAAAGGATCTATGTTTTCCATGCAGTATTTCATACACTGAACGGTCTCCTGTCCATTTAACTGTGAGATTTGTTGTGCGCCGTTTAAACACACTTCATGTGTGGTGCTGGTGGAGCCAGTATGTCACATTAAGTCCTCTGCTTGTCATCTAGATCAGTGGTCCTCAAATCCAGTCCTCAGGGTCCAACTACTCCTAGTTTTCTATGCTGCCAGGTACTTAATTGCATCTGCACCTGTCTTCCCAGGTCTAATTCAGAACCTGCTCAGACAGAAAACTCCTGAAAGAGGCCACTGGCACGAATTATCTAATGTTTTATCCTGATCGTTCACCTCCCATACCTGGTGGGCGGTTGACTCAGTTCTTACATCACGGCTCATTGTCACTCTGTGCTCTAATTTCTTGTGGTAAACTTGAAGGGTAAATTTTGAGTCCCAGTCTGTGACTCACACTCACTGAGTCACTTAGTCCATGGTTAGTCCACCACATGTCCTCTATCGAGCTTTGGACAGCTCTCTCTCTGCCTTTCCGTGCGATGCATATAAATGAACCAATGAAGAAACACACAGACCCCGGGTCTTATTGAGCACCGACAAATGTTAGCAGTTGCTCTATGAATGTCAAATCCAATGGTGAAAATTCATGGTTGCTTTTTTTATTCCCAGTGTTCAATTACAACAAGTTTGGGTCAAGAAATGCTTTTTTTCTACTCTCATGTCTGAAGCTTTTCCAACATCGAGAACAAGTTTTAAGCAGAAATAGGAGATGAGATTTAGTCAGTCATTCTTGTCTAGACGCGATGTGAAAATTTGTTTTATTTTTTCCCCTGGCGCACCTCAGGCTTTGGAACAACCTGCTCATCGGTATTCCTCAAGGTCCTTTAAAAAGATTACTTTTAAAAACTTCTTTTCATTTTCATTTCATTTTCATTTTGTGCCCTTTTAAATTATTTTCTCTCCGTTTATTGTGCTCTATTTCACTGTGGCAAATTTTGTGTTTCATTTAGGTTTCTGTTACAATGATTTAGTCTGTTTACAGAGTTGAACTCAGTAAACTTTTTCATCATGTTAATTCATTTTATTTTCATTTCATTTTGTGTACCATTGTATTTGACACATGGTTCTCAAATAAAGTCCCTATATGATATTACTAACTCTTTAGTGTTTTTTTGAACTCTATCTGCCTCCCACTGAAAGGCTGCTGTGATGCCTCTGAGGTTATGAAACTCTGCCGTTCCATCTAGTTTATATTCACAGCGAGATTATGAAAGACACTGGCACTCTGTCTTCACAAGAACTACTTCGAGCTCAGCCACTTCCTTACATGTACCTTCCACTATCGGTATAGGAAGCAACATGAAAACAACCCGGAGCAATTCAATCGCTAATTTGCGTAAAACTGCGAAGAATATCCCTTGCCAAATTATTCCTGTGAGAGTGGGGTTATCTTGATGAATAAGGATTAGCATTAACTTACAATCCCCTCACGACCCATCAGACTCTGAACACTAATCACTTCCTTACATGTACCTTCCCCCACATATTGATGCCTGCACGTGCCTTCCCCTTGGTGTCAAACCCTCAGGAGGAGCCCAGTATCATAAACAACTGGGCCCATTCATTGGCCACACCAGCTCCCTCCTATTTGGCCACACACTAAAGCAAGGCATCTCGAAGCAATCCATAAGAGATTAAAGAGGATCACCAATTTGTGCGGAAAATCACATTTTACACTGTTTAAATGGGATCGATGGAAAGTCTCTGAATGCTGAATGATTTCTATTCAGAGGGCTTAGCATGGGGTAAGCACTTACTCATACTCTGTTCCTTTTGCTGCATCCCTATATAGGACAACGGATTTGGCATTTGGCATGAAACCTTTACGGTGGAAACTTTAAAAAGAGGCGATTCGAAATACAGAAAATTGGAAAGGTAAGAACACGATCGCGCAGTTTACAAAATTTCAAGTTAAGAAGGCGGAAGCGGATGGCCGTGAACTGGAGGAGGCCGGTCGCTCGTCTCGCAACACACACACACACACACACACAAAATAAAGAGACACTGAGCATGTTGAGCATGTTTTGGGAGTGAATTCAATTTATTTTCAACGTCATCCGTTTTACAAAATCAAACATGCCAAGGTCTCACTCGATTCCCTTTTTTAAATTTAGTAGAGAGCAGATTAATTCACCAACATCCTCATACACTAAACCACTATACATCAAAACAAACTTGTGAATACAGTCTGTTTTCTCTTGTGAATAGAATCTGTTGTTTCACTTCATTCCAACGCCCTCCCACTGCACGGTAACACGAAACATGCTCGGCTCTTCGTGACAACAGCAGAAAAAATCTTTTTGACACGTCTGTGACACCTTTGCGAGCTGCTCGTCTTATCAGTGGAAACATTGGGATGTCCTCTGTGTGTGTTTGCTAGGCCACGGCGCATCAAGATCCTCTTCCTGGAAGTTTTATTTGAGTTAGCCTGTTATCCCAATCAAAAATCAATGGGGGTATTTTGGGAACATCCTCCATGGTGAAAATAGCCAAGAGGCAGGCAACGCTGAACAACTTGCTGAACCAAATGCCTCCAATCGATAGGTTAATGAATTATGCATGATAGCCTGGTACAGTACAACTCCGCAGAAGCTCCTGTGCCTCCAAAGCCTTTGAAGTGATCTTATATGTATATGCACATATATGTTCGTGCATTTAAGTGCATTTGTGATTATCCATGAACACAGTACTGCTGTTATGTTTTTTCGACTCTCACTGGAGCGTTCAGTGTTTTAGCAAACCTCATCGCACGGGACATCCTGCAGGAACAGTCAGGCACCACCTTGTATGTGGGTAGAGAGGGATAGGCATCATAAGATACACCAGCAGGCATACCCACATTCAACCTCACACCCGCCCACACATGAGCACACTTGCCTGCCCACGCACACACACACACACACACACACACACATACACACATGCATAACTCCGTAGTCCTTCAGGATTGGCTGGTCTTAATCAGTCAAGAGAGAGCAAGTCTGCATGAATGTGGCACTGGCTTGTTATCACACCAATCTCTGAACAGCCTTCATTTCAAACAAAGACACATGGTGATGCCTTTTATAATTAAAACTCAAGTGGCTCTATTCCATTTATTTATTCAGGCATGGCTGTTTCTTCCCTTCCACTTTCACGCTTGTTCAAATTGATTTAACTTTTGAAATTGTCACTAGGAAATAGGTTAGCTGCTGCAATTACAAAAGTTCTAATTAAAAGCAGAATGCAAATATATTCATAATTGTGTTGCTGTCTTATCTGTTCCATGGCTGGTGTTACTTTAAAGCAGGCAGGGGGAAAATTACCCTGAGAATTGAGAAAGAGATGAGAGACAGGAGGGGAGGGAGGTGGAGGAAAAGAGAGAAAGAAAAATCCCTATAGTGTGATCTAATTAGCTGTCTCCAGCAGATGACACTGTATTCTGACATGTTCCCTGTCACAGCATCTATTAACTGACCGAAACAATCTTTAGCAAGGCTTCCCTCAGCAGAGTTGGCACCCCGATCACACATGCAGGCACACACTTGCAAAGCAAAAAGCGTGAGATGTGAAAGGGTGTACTGAGACAGACCAGTTAAGCACTGCCCTCGGTTTGGCAACACCATGTGCCACGACGTTAATGATAATTAGCTTTGTTCACACCTCCGCCATTTTAGTGTGACTGAAGCAACGGGGAATAAGAAGCACAAGCGCTGATTTACTGCAGGGTTGTAAATTTGAATCAAAGTAACAAAACACATTATTGGAGTGATGCATTCTTGGCGGTGTTAGTGCCGCTTGTGTTAACGCTTCCTTTGGCACCATTGATCATACAAATCTAATAAGTTGGTATCACTGAGTGCCTGATCTAAACGGATTCCTTTACCTGCCAAACAGAAAGTGGACACTGCAGCTTATTTAACCTTGACTATGCTTTTATTCATTTCACTTTTCTTATTTCACTTTCACTGCTCCTTCAGTCTTCTAGTGTAAAACTTCTGGCTGTTCCGGAGGCATTTAGAGCTGTACATTACAATTACACAGCTTGTTTTTAAATTACGCATCCCATGCATTATCAGTGTATTTTATTAAGCTTTTTATGGCATGCACAAAATAATCTGAGCAGGAAAAGTGCTTTAAGCATAAACTTAATGTAATTGTTAATGGAGCCAAAAAACCCCACATATTTATGGCGGTAACTGCAAACTCAAGACCAGCAGACCAATAGTGAAAAAGAATACTTTATTTTAAGATCATAATTACCTAAACCTTGTGCTAAAAGCTGCATAAGGCTCATGTGGTTATATACAGCCATAAATATATGGCATGTTTGCTCTTTGATGTTTTTCTTCCCTTACGGACACCTCTCGACTGTGCACAAGTTCTTCTACCCCTGTTTGACTTAATTACTTGCATGTTTTGAAGGAAATTATAATAAATGCATGACTGCGACTTAAAACCCAAACATGAAGACAGATTTGTTAAAGTGCTGTCACATAATCATAGTAATGACGATGGTTTCCACATGTCTTTATAATTTTGATCTTTAACTTGTTTAAATTAGAATCTTAACAGTCCATAACATGTAAGTTAATGCAGAGCTCAGTAGGACTTTCTCCAGCAGATGACACTGTATAGTCAGCTGCTGGAGAATGAATTTCTCCAACAAAAAACCCTTCTCCACTTTGGCCTTCAATGTTCTCGTTTGAATATTTACTGCTAATATTTACTACCACGAAGATCTTCACCACTGGCGGCTCCATTTGGGCCCACGCCCGAGGCTCAGACCAGATCTTCTAACCTAGTCTTGTTCATAGTTTAAGATAATGGTGCCCAAATCCTCACAGATGTTCCGTGAAATATTTTCACTCATTGATGGTAATTTTCAGGGAAGAAAGTGCGCTAAAACATCCCACTCAAGTAAAAGCACTGTTAGTTCATTGAAATTTGACCTAAATAGGTAAAATTTTTGGAATAAAAAATTACTTAAGCAAAGTAAAGACTGCCTCATTTAAAATGCGCTTATAGTTAAAGATATTTTTTAGAAAAGAGACCATTGTTATGTTTTATCTTTTCCATACAATTCTGAAAGGATGGACTTCAAATTAAGTTCTTTGAAATTACAAAATAAATCGACCAAAGTAAAGCCAGACTCTTCTCTGCTTCACTGTCCCTTTACTTCAGTCAGCTCAACAATTGGCTATTGGCCCACAAAAATACATGCAGTACTTTTGTTGTGCCGCATGTTCTACAACTTTGTAATGGCTGTGATAAAATGTAACCAAGTGCAATACTTAAAAAAAAATGTACTCAGGTAAAAGTGACTGGCTTTACTTCCACCTTTGGTAATTGTAGGGTCACAGTGTGCTCATTTGACATGGGACTGATTTTCAATATATTACTTTTTGTTGTGTATTTCATGCTCTTTAATCTAATCTGTTGTGTCATATTCTTAATCTACATCATTCAGCCTCCTCTCTCTTTCTTTGCCCCATCTCCCTCATCTCCTTACCTCCCCCTCCTTGTCAGAGCATGCACAGGTTCAGTGATTCTCATTTCGCTGATAACAACCATAAATCCAACATGTTGTTGCCCTAGTAACCTTGTTCCCAGCCTCCCACCCTGTTCCCTTAAACACATGTACAATAATAAACTAACATGCTAATATAATCAAGCGAACAATGTTGTAAGCAATGATGCATGCAGCTACTTCAAGAGCTAAATTGTATTATAGGGTTTTACTTAAAAGGCAAAACAGCATTCAAAAACAAAAATAGCCGCATTTCAGACTCCTGTGATTTCACTAAAAATAGGTTAAAAGCACAAGTGACACGATTAAAGGTACACTATGTAATTTTACACATCCTCAAACCCAGACGACCACATACGTCAATTGTTGCTACCCTCTAAAACGACTCAGAAAACAACACACCATTTCTTAAAGCCGCACTGGGCATGCACACAGACAACTCTCATCATGGTCACAATAATAAACACGCAGAAACGAACACAAAAACGAAATCTAAACATCTGTAAATGAACACCAGTCTTGCTTTACTCGGGACTCAAACACGTGTGTCTCACGTGAAAGTCCAGTTTTTTGTCGACCCCGCACCACCCCAGCCTCCTTGCTTCTTGGACTTTCTCGCTCTTTCTACGATGTCACTTAATGCCAGTAGGGGCGCTAATTTAGTAAATACACCTGTTGGTCATTCTACAAGGTAGGAACAAATGACCTAAGGACGCTCTGAAGTTTATGATAGTTTAGCACCATCTAGTGGCTATTCCCCGTCTGCATCTGTATACAGACTCAAATTGTCGGGAGTTATAAACTAAGCCAGTGAGTTAAGCTACATGCGAGGTTAGAAATGTTTAAAGGAGCTGCAAGTAGCATCAGATCAAGCAACATCCATAGAAAACAAGGTGAACATGATGTGATACATATAGGCTACATGAAGTTGTAACAAAACAAAACAATGAGGCGTCACAAAAGATGTATTTTGCTGTATGCATGACATGCTTGATGTGAAATGAATCACAGTGACACACATACACACACACACACATCTCTCTCTCTTTGTCTCTCTCTCTCTCTCTCTCTCTCTCTGTGTGTATGTGTGTAAACAGTATATAACTAAAATCAGTGCATAGTTACAGTTCGGCATTCAGTGTTGATTCACCCTTAAAAAATATTAATACAGAAAAGTTGTGTGTGCCCATATACGTTTGTGTGCGTGCATGCATGTGTGTGTGTGTATGTGTCACTCTGTGTTGTTATCATTCAGACTTGTGGAGGTCTTTGCAGGGAGTGCAGTGTTGCAGCTTTTTAAATTACCCTGAGGAGTAGGTTTCACGTCAGCACTGGGTTTAGTACGCACTGTAGTGTAAATGAATCGAGACGCTCACCTCCTACCATACCATCATAATGTGGTGTGGATATATACATATGAAATGACCCTATGTGATTTCTGGTGTCTCATAGCACAGCTGTTGTTAGCATTACCGCTTGTACAGTACACAAAACAGGTATTAAAATTCCAATGGTAATGCTCGGCCATGGTTATGGCCAGGGTTCGAGTTATAATCTGAGCTTTGTGGGGGTCTCTAAAATAACTAACGCTAGTGGCAGAGATAAATGAATGACTGACTGAATAAATAAATAAATCATGTGAGATTTCAGAGAGAGAGAGGGAGAGAGAGAGAGAGAGAGAGAGAGAGTTCACTGCGCCCTACGTGGTCCAAACATTTTACACACAGAGCAGCCCACACTACTTAGCCAGGCTTGCAGTCGACCCAGTCGGCAACAAAAGCTTTTTATTCGCCGGCATGATAATTTTGTACTAACGTTACTGTGCTACAAAAGTAATTTTGGCTTATTCTTCCATACTGGTTTGAACATTCGCGACCCCACGACCCTCACCTTGCTCTCAACAGGCATAATTGGTGTAATACTGCGCACCATTGTGGCCTGGTGGTGAGGTACAGCCTTCATCCATGAGAGAATACAATACCTAGGTCTTTTTAATAAAACACATTTCTTTTAGTTTATTTATCTTGATAATATTTATTATTATGTTAAAAAAATGACTGATTAAAACCTCACTCATTATCAAATGAGTCATAAGAAATAATTAATGAAATAAGTAATGAAGTGCTAATGTTTTTAATTAACAATTACTTACATTAACACTTTTGCAGAGGATTGACACTCTAAATTATGGCAACTGAGTGCACAGAAATGAATCTGCAAAGTTTCATAGTTCATTGGAAAATATCAGTCACACACAGAATGCTTAGCTGTATTTCAGCAATGTATCACTTACTGTTGGGGGAAAGCATTTCTTTGAATATAAATCAAATAATATAAGTATTTACAAAGTATGAACACTGCAGTTCTGAAACTGAGGAATGCATGCGAAATGAACAGAACTGGGAGTTACATAATGAAAAAAAATATCGGCTATCTTTATTCCAATCATCTGTCTTTCCATCCCTTCTTCTGCAGATACAATCTACATGTATACACATGCATTCCTCTGGACGTGGTGTTGTCATCTTAAAGTGAAGATTGACTTGAAGCATCGATTTAACAATGTGTTTGGATGTTCACTTGTTTTCAAAAATATGAAATGCTCAGGTATCTTATTTGCGTGACACACTTTGACTCACCGAAGGATTTGACATGACAGCCTGTTTTTGATTGGGGCCTTCAAAAGCGATTTTGGTTATAGGTAGTCATTTCTCACTTAGTGTCAGAAAAGCAATATTGAAGACACAAACTAGCACCTAGCCCAGAGATGGCTAACCTTGTGCCATAGAGTTCCACTGTTATGCAGGTTTTCATTTTCAGCCGAACACAGCAGATGATTTCACTGATTACTTCTTCCTCTTCTGGTTGACGGTTTGCAGCTGAAATCACCTGATGAACAGTTTGGTTGGAATGAAAACCGATTCTTTGCCCTCCATAGCAAATCCTTACCTATCCCTGTTTAAGAACTTGTTTCATGTTGCTTTGTTTCACATCATAACAACATGAAACAAGCCTTGGCTTCTTAAATCTTTTAAATTATTTTTTGGGCATTTGTGCTTTATTAGATAGTGGAGAGAGACAGGACAGCGCAGAGAGAGAGGGGATGACATGCAGGAAAGGGCTTTACTGGTTGAGTCACCAGGGCAGCCCGACATCTTCATTTTTAGTGAGAGATACATCAATTCATGGTGTTGATCTTGATCTTCTATAAAATCCGAGAAAACCAAAAAGTCTTTTGGGAGGTGCTGAGTTAATAGGCTGTGTCACAATATGTCACATGTGTTATAGTATCCTTATATATCCTATATGCAAATTTGGGTTATCATCATTTTTCTCTCTCTTCCTTGCCAGCTTATCAAGAAAACATGATGTCACTTGATTTCCTGAGGGAAATGGAGGCTTATCTGGTGCAGATGTCTCCATATCTGTGCTGAATGACACCTCTGTATATGCAGTGGTCAATTTGTAAAAACATGTTGTGAAATCATTGCATAAGGACAGGGATGCAGTCCACTTTCAGACACAATTCAGTCATTCAGGTCTCTCAAATTTTATGGTGTTGTTTTATAATAGGGAGGCTGCCCATGTATTCACACTGAGAATACAAAATTAGTATAAAAATCATATACTCAACTAAAATTCATTTCATTCTCAGCAGTGTCAACAGTTTGTAATATACTGTATATGCATAAGAAGTTCCGGCAAAGAATATTAAAACACTGATAACATTACTAGATGTTTGCTTGAATGAGATGAAACACATGTACTGTATGTATAAGAGAAAGAGACAATGCCTGTTCAGTGAAGAGGCCTTCTGAGATAACTCCTGTTTCACGGAGTGCAGGACCCATGTCAGCCCAGTAGTTAATTATCCTCAGGCAGAGTGCTTGAAACGTCACTGCTATTAAATTAAGTCTATTCGAGAGCTGTTTAGTGTGACGATCTTTTCGCTAAGTTCGTCGTTTCAGAAAGCAAATGTCAGGAAGTATGATTTTTACTGCCCACTTGCAAAAGCAACTCTACTGTAAATGATGTGGGAAAGGTGCAGCACACACATCGAGCTGAACTGTCTACACCTGCTGTCTCATCGGTTCTGGAAGCCCAGGGTTGACTGGCCTCCATGACTGGAGGGTTAAAAAGAAGACAAATTAACATTTAACAAGAGCAAATAATTAGGAAAACTGTCGTAAAGCAATGCGAAAGTAAACAAATTGTGTCTAACATGTCACCTTTTGTTTTTCCTCTTCTTGCAGATCTGCCTGGGTGCTGAATCTTTTTGCCAGTTTGTTTACTGCCTGTGTCAGTGTAACTGTCGGGGTTGAACTACTTTTTTCCTCAACATTTGGGTCAAACATCTGGGTCTTCCAGGCCGGGTTAGGAAGCACTGCCTTACAGGTAGGGACTGGACAATGCTGAATTTTGAATATCATATTATGACGTTAATGTCATTTTTCATATTTTTTAATGCAATTTTCTGAACTTATTACACTCTACTAGCTGTATCATTTGCTACTACCTGCTTGGTCATCATATCCACCTTATGGATGATTTATGGATGATCTCTTCCTCTCTCAGTTTCACCTAAATTCAAGTCAAATGATGTTTAAGAAATTGAAAAAGTGTAGTACTAACACAAATTATGCTTTTCTAGAATGAATGAATGAATGAATTAATGTTATAGATGGTATTACAGTTGATTCTGCACTATGTGTATATGAAATATATCATTGTGGGGATGATGATTGTGTCACTAAATATGCTGTATTTACATTTAGGTTGGCTGGGAGACATATTGGTCTGAAATCATCATCAATCATCATCATTATATTCTACTGTATCAAAGTAAAATAGAAAGTTTAATAATTTTTGTGAACAGTGACTCAGCACTACTGTCTTGACCAAAATCAGACTTTACAGAGAAACTATTAGTAGCTGACAATACTGATTTATTTACCTGTGGTGAAATAACTGTATTTGTTGTTTAATCTATAACTCTGTTAGGTTTATTTGGTCTTTTGTTTGTCTATTTATTTCTGTATCAATGTGTGTAATTGCAGGTAGCTCAGCCTCTGATGCCCGAGTTTCACACATGAGAAGGTTGCAGGTTTACCAGGTCAAAAAAACGTTCTTATTTTTCGATTTTTTTTAGCTTTTAGGTTATTTGTGTATTTTGAGATTGGATCATTTTGGATTTTTACAGTTTAATAATACTGCTTTGAAAAATGTATCACCTCACAGCCTTGGAAAGAACTTTGATTCACTTCAGTAGGTGTAGTGCAGGCAGAAGAAAAAAACGAGTGCAAACCCATTCTTCAATTTTCTTTGCCTCTTTCCACTTTATATGTTTAATAATAAAACACAGCACTAATACAAGTCATTATCTTGTTAAAAATAACATTACTTTTTCACTCATGCAATATGCACGATCAGTAAACAGAGAAAGAAAAGTGAGCAGGATCTCAGATACAAAAGCAAAGCCAGAACTCACAGCTGAAGGCTACATCCACTCCTTCTACACAATGTGGCGAGTCTCCCTGGTTTTAGTTTACTGCTTTTGCCATAGTTATTCATAAACAGTGTGTGAGGGTTCGATCAAGTCAGACCCAACCACAATGAATATAAATATGAGTCTCCACAATCGAGAAAATCAATAGGTCAAAACATTTTGAACGTGGACACATGGAATATGTGCACTTTTACATTAGAAAACATTCAAAATGCTCATGATGGCTCTCACTTTAACAGGGCACAGAATCAGTGGAAATGGCACTGATCAATTGTTAGACTGATCCATTTTTTCAACTGTTTTGCTACATTTTCTTATTTCATTTTAAATTGGGTTTCTCTTTAAGCACACAACAGATCATACGCACAGCATGCATACTGTGGCTATATGAGAATGTAAGCTCTTAAACCAAAAAAAAAAGAAAGAAAAGAAAAAAAATGCCTTTTCACATAAATTACTTATTTATAAATTACACTTATTTTCAAACAAGACACGCTAGGACCACAAAGCAAGATTTTCATTAGAAGACATTTCCCTTTAGGGTGGTGACGGTTAGACAGCAAAAGGCAGAAACTAAAGCGCTTGTCCAAACAGACGCTCTGGGAGTTCAATTCAGAGTTTATTAAGCAGTAAACTTGACATTATGCATATGCAGTGATTTCCTGTCTTCCAAACTGGATGCTCAGTTGTTTTCTGCAACGCGCTCAAATGACATTAATACATTGCAAGACTTGAGATTTAATTTGTCCTTAATGATATGTACCTCCGGGCTAAGTACCTCCTAACTGATCGCATGTTTAAGTCATACAAGATTAATGGAAACATATTGACGTAAATGAAAGAGAGAGAAAGAGAGAGAGAGATGGAGACTGATGGCGAGTTTTTTTTCTTTTTTTTCCACGGTGTTGATTAATGAGGAGTGATGGAGTCTAACTGCAGGCTCTGATAAAGGAGCACAGCTAAAGACTCCTTAGAAAGAGAGAACAGCTCTGATTTCTCTCTCCCTGCCTGCAAATTGCCGGCTGAGAGCAGATAGGAACGCGCTCTTTCTGTTGCTCCTCCTCCCTTCTACCCTCTCTCATACATAATTTGTTTCTCTACCATCCCCTCTTTCTTTCCCCACTCCCACACCTCTTGCGATGACCCACCTTACAAGCCTTTCATCCTTTTTATTTCACCCCTTGCCTTTCAATCGTTACCTTTCTATCATCTGTCTATCTCGGCTCATCTGTCTACCTCCACCTTCTCGCTCCTTCTCTTAGTAATGGCTCGTGGAACGTGCCCTGAGTGTGGAGTGCCCTCCATCTGTAAACATGGCATTTTCTGGGCAGCGGGTGAATGGATGGCTGCCATAAGAGAGGAATGGATGGGTTGTACAGCCTTCTTTCCAATCAGAGAGAAGGGATCTGGAGTTCAGGCAAAACTGACAGCCATTCCCAACGCTGGAGCAGTCAGAGATGATGAAAAAAACTTCACTTAAGACTTTACTTCTCTCCCTCATCTCGCCTCTCCTCCTCATTTTCCGTTCGCACTCACATTAGAGTGAACATCCGACAAATGATCGAGACAGAGAGACTGAGGGCTGAATAAAAATAGAATGTTACAATGCCAAAAATAATTGATATTGGTTTGATGCTGCTTGATTACACAAGGGTACAATGAACATGGTAGTCAGACTTAATTTCTCCCATCTCCTCATGCTTTTTTTTTTTGTTGCTCGTTCTTTTTTTTCTATTTATGTCTTATCAAATTTCAGACATATAATTTGTTTGCGACCGCTTTCTTCCCCACGTGTATCACAGGCGCCACCGAGCAGTCCAGCTTGTTTTTTGAACAGACTCGGGGGTGTGGGCAGCTCAGCGTTCAAGACCCCTTGGTGTGAAAAACAACATTATCGTTGTAAGAATGTGTTGTGTGTAGAGCTTGAGGAGCAAATGATGCATTTTGTTGCCCAGTCGTGCCCATTCATGTGTCAGTGGTCATTTTGTTTTTTTTCCCCCCCTCTTTCTCTTTTTCCCATCCAGTGCTCTTCTCACTACTCATAACTGCTTCACTGGCTTGTCTGTTGTCCCTTCT
>OMLF01028185.1:22211-39918 GCA_900302615.1 Holocentrus rufus
TGCATGTCTCATTATTTCCCTACACTTCTCCAAAAATGGATGTTGTAAGGTCACCCAGCGATGGGATGAAAATGACCACTGACTGGGTTGATTACTTTGGTGCTTCACTGCTTTCAAGCAGCAAATGGTGTATTTGTTGAGTTTTTCATGATAAATGACATTTTCTTAGATCCCTCTGTCTATTTTCTTGCCCATCGCCAACCCCATTAATCTTTACTTCCCTGCTCCCTCGTACACCCCCTGCCTTCAGAAATGTCCAATCGTTGGAAAAAATCAGGGAAACTGTTCAATTACTGGCCATAGTCGTTAAAACAATGAAAAACTGCACAGTCAAAAGTGTCCGTCTGAATCAGGATGAAGGCTGTGAAGATGTAAACGGAGCTTGTATAGACGCTGTAGTGTCTACATCAGCCTGCACACAGGCTTTGATCATGAGATCACAGCTCTAAATGTCTGCCAGAGCTCCTCATCCACGTCTGAAGCGTTTCTTGACCTGTGCACTATACCAAAAATATAAGAAATTAAATAGATTTTAAATACGAGCTATTTTTATAATAGGTTCAAATATCACACATTCCAAATGAAGGTAGTTGGCCAGTGGAGCCGAGCTGACATTTTGAATTGGTCAGTATCTGCGGATGGACAGAATGCAGCTCAAAATGAGGAGACACACTTACAAACACAAAATAAGCCCATCCAAGAAAATAAATAAATAAATAAATAAATGAATAAAAAAACATTCTTGTCTGCCTACCTTGCCACTGACTTCAGTACTGGCTGCTCTCCAAAAAATAGGCTTAATCAATCACACTTGCAGCAACTCACAATTCCTCAAACGCCCTTGTTCACTCATTCATTAACATCATTATGAGGAATATAAACAGCACACTGCTTAATGGTGCAGACATGTTACTGTACGATTGATTCAGTTTGTTTAATAGTTTGGCTGCAAGTGTACGGATTAGTAGCATTGTGCCTTAAGTGTTGCTGGCTATTAAACTATGAGTCAGTATACTGTGGTGTCATGGTGCAAATGTTTGGCTCCAAAACACGGCACAAGTTGTCTAATCGTTTACATGTGATGGTCATATTTTGCTTTTTTTGGTTCTCTAAACTGTCACCATTGAGTTAGAAAGCTGGTATGGATTCTGCGGCTGTTTGTTTGGTTATGTTATGAATTTCAATTGAGTTTTGACTGACATCGGGGTGTTTAGATAATTAGACATTTTTCATATGAGCTAAACAATTTTTAAGTCAAATTCCCTCGCACTGCAGATCAGCGCATACAGCTTGTTTTCATTGTTTAGGAAAAGTGACATGCATTGTTTGGCACAATATTCAAGACAATGTAAGCCTATAAAAGCAGCCTCACCAAGTGACATGTACACAATTTAATAATTATTATGTCCCCGTCCATTTATTTATGTGTTTTAGTGGATGAAACGTAGGGGCAGGCTCATTAAAAAAGAAAAAGCTAGCTAAAACAAAAGCACAACATGCTCTGCACACATAGATGTAATCACAGGGCACAATAAATGACTGTGGGCGAGATGCAGGTTTAATAAATTGAACATTAACCAACTCAGGGGTCCGTGTAGCAACATGTCACAGCAGCAGTTCTCTGAGTGACAGAGCCTATATAAAACAAAAACAAAATGCTATGATATAATAGTATGATATAAAGGTTGATGCCAAGAGTTTCAGGGCCATGGACATGATTGAGGAGACACTGGAGCTCTCTTGTCTTGATGGACATGTTGCCTTTACCATGACGACATGACAGCAGCTGACCCAGGTATCCAAAATGTACCTTTTGTTTTTGGAAAGCATGAATGTATCCACTCTCTCAACAAGTCACATTCATTTGAGCTGACAAATATATAACAGATTTTAGAGCAGATTTGGTGAAGAGGTGGCTGATGAGGATGTCTGGAGTCTTCAGTGTCTCCAATGTGCCCCATGTGCCAGGAAAGCAGTCATCAATTTAAAAATAAAAGTTGTGACACAGTCTAGCACCTCAAATTTGCAGAATTTAAAATTGGAACAATCCACTTATCAGCCCATAACAAAAATTTACTGCAAATAAACAGATGTTTTTTTTTTGTTTTTTTTTATCAAAGTAAATAACATTTCGACTAAATCAATAAATGATTAAGGCCTGAGTGTTCCTCTTAATAGTCTGTGGAATTTGAAGTGGAGAATAAAGAGTTGATTTAAAATGTCATTGTGGGTGAAAGTTTTAATGGAGGTTTGGAAATACTCATCTTAACTTTCCTTTTTATTAACCCCAACTTCTGTATGGAAAGTGGCGTAGGCATCATTGAAACCCTGATATGTGCGTATGCAGCTTTTATGACGGTGGGCCTTGGATTTTCGGAATAAGACTGATCACCGTCATTGTGGACCTTTAAACTTTCATTATTGCTATTCTCTTTCATGAGAGTGAAATAAAGATTTTAGTTAGTTTATGTCCACTGGTATTCTTTTCCCAGACTACATGCAGTATATTTCAGGGTTTAGGAAAGGAGATATGTCTACAAGCTCACAACACCAAAATGTTGGATGGATGGGGCTGATTTTGAACTAATAGATTTTTAAATTTTTTTTTATTTCAGATTAGTTCATTTATACTCACACCACCAGCACGCTGGTAGAGTCTAATTAGCTTCTCTGTATAAATGAATTGAAAGGGCTGTACAAATAGGAGCCATTTATATCCATTCTTATTATTTGAGCTGTTATGGGTTATGATTGTGATTTATAATGTGACTTTTATTTTCATAATTGCAGCCCTGCTCCTTGAATGCAGTCACATGTGATAAGCAATTATTCTATCATCCCATTTGGACCAACTCTTTTTGTAATGGTGTGTCCTTGGGGTTCATTTCACCCAATTGTGTCTGACTCTCTTCTTACTGGAATTTTTTGCCATCTTTTATTTGCGAAGCTTTCTACCAGTGCATGCTGTGCAGCAGTTTGTCTAGCCAAGCATATCCCTTTGTCTAGAGTTATTATGATGCCTCATGCTCTGTCTCTCTCTCTCTGTCTCTTTCTTTGCCTTTTTCTCCTGCCAACGCAACTCTCCCTGTCCTCCGCGATTTTTTTTCTTCCCTCATCTTTGTTGCAAGTTTGTCTTTTCATCACTGTATCTCCGTCTTTTCTGCTCTTAACTTCCCACTGTAGTCACTCTACATGAACATGATGCACACAGCAAGCCACTGGTTTTCATTTGGGTTGAACTTCATAGTTACTTCATTGTCAGAATTGGATCAGTTTCCATAATACAGTATCCAAAATATTTGCAATTGAATGATCAGGTTAAAAAAAGATAGGATTCTCAAAATAAGGAGTATTACCGCAATAATTAAAATTGCAAAAATGAGTACTGTTTTGTCTGTTTTGTCTATTTTGCCACAGTTTGGGTTGGGCTTGGGCCTGAGCTGGATCATCCAATGGGCATTCTGGGCACGGCCCCACAGGTCCACACACACTTGGGGGTCCATGCAGCACAAAAAACAAAACAAAAAAAAAAATCATGACTCCATATATAACCAATCAAAAACACCCTCATATTTTTTTCCAGAATAGAACATAATAATATAATTGGTAAAACACAGTAGCCTAGTAGTCCATGTTACATTACATTTGACTCCAGTCTCAATGAAGCTGTGAAGGATACAGAAACAGTGCTAACACCTGGTTGACCCATGCCCCTTGCATCCTTCTTAACCAGAGGAGGAGAGAGGAGGAGATGGTCAAACACAGAGGGCCCTATTTTCATACGGGCTTACTGCCCAAAGCGCAGCCAGTCACTGGCGCAGTGGAGTTATGGTGAGGTGGTTTTTCCCCGCCCGGGCACGTTTGGTATTTTGGTGACAAGCTGTGTGCCAAGGTGGGAGGAGAGGCGAACTGTTTTTTTTTTTTTCGGTGCCATGGATGACTGCGATGTGCGCCCACCAGTGCCCAGGTTATGTGTTATTTTAGTCACTAAAGTTGGTGAAGGCATGTACCCCTGTCAGACAGGAAAGAGACAGCAACAGGTGTGTGTGTGTGTGTCTGTGTTTGTGTATGTGTGTGTGTATGTGTGAGCACAAAATAGTATTATCTTTATCAAAAAGGGGGAAAAAAAGCTCTGGCTGCTTTATTTTCTATTTAATATCAGATACTTTAAGGCTTTTAGTCAGGTTGTATTGTAATGGTTACTTTCAATGGTTACTTTTCATTTTCCAATGAGGTACCGTGCTCTCCATAATGAATTAGACCTATTCCGTCTATGCCCTGAATGCTTCGTCTGATTTATTACAGAAAGAAAAAAGCCTGGCCAAGTTGGGAAGGGGCCTGTCAGACATTTGTGCCCAGGAGTCTGAAACTTGATGATTCAGGCCTGGCTTGGGTTGGTTCATTAAAATAAATAAATAAATAAAAAAGTACACTGCCGTGACTGCACATTAATGACAATAGGTTAATAAACACTTATTCTAACAGGCAGCATAGGCTATAGCGAGATGGGAAATGAATAAATGGCGCTGCCTCGTTGATCATGCAGTGCAGTGCGCAGAGCCTTTCTCTCTGTGTCCATCTGCTGTCTGTTCTGTTCTCTGAGCGCTGCGGTGCGGCGTCTCCTCTCTCCTCATCAGCCCAGCAGTCCGTCTGTCCGCTGCTCCACTCCATTAAGTGACCTTCTCCTTTTCTCTCTCTCCCTCTCTAAATCTACCAAGTTTTTTTTTTCTTTTTTGGGGGGGTGTTTTTTCGGATCAGTGCTCTTGATGTCTTCCATTTGTTAGTTCAGGCCGGGTTCGAGCTTCAGCTCACTAGGGTCAGGCTTGAATTTTTAGACCTGTTGAGATCTCTAGCCTCAAGCTATGCAAGACAGGGCAGACACAAAAATAAGAATGTTTATATGCCCTAAGCAAAAGGGGCCATACAAGGATCAATGCGCTGAAGACTGGACCTCAGAGGTCTTTGCATTTTAAGTGTCAGTTGATCACTGGTAAAGTTACAAAACTAGATCATTATATGCATGATTTACAATGAAGTGACAACATGTGGCTGCCTATTTGTTAACATTGTAGCTAGCCACATAAACCAGTTTAGCAATTGGTAAACAGGTATCAGCACAACTACCATAATGTTAGGCCACAACAAAAAACAGCCTATTTAAACCAAACTGTGGCTGTCTTTTGCCTCATCATTGCTATATGTAATTTGATAGTGCCATTGCTCATAGCATATAGCCAATAAGTGACACTTTGCCAAATGCCAAATGATTTCTCTGAATATGGATTTCAGCCCATAATGGAGTAAAAAAACACAATAGCCTCTGTTTTGTTCCAGTGCAGATCAAGCACGATGACTGCATCGGCCAAGCGGTAATTTTGTTGGGTACAAGTGATTTTTTTCAATGGGTACAAGTGATTTTTTTGATTGGCATGCTTGCACTACAACAGGTGGGGAGAGTAATAGAAACATAGTCTCACTAGAAATCATGAAACTACTACAAATGAGAACCACAAGTTACATGCTGGGGGCAAGATCTGCCCTGTATTACATGATGGAGGCACTTTCGGTCTATCCATTGGAAGATAATGACACTTGCACTGACAGCCTATAGGAATAACACCTGTGGTCTCTTTTTTTTTTTTTTTCCAGAATCGAATCAGAGTAGATATTACAATAGTAGGAACAGTAGTAAAAATAAAACAGTGCCTGATCCTGCCCTTTTCAACTGTGCTTCCTGTGCGCCTCTGCTTCCCCCATGCTTCTTGTTATAGAATTGACCAAAAATATGTTAGTCACACACAAGTAACCTTGAGCCATTAGCTTGCACCATTGCCTGTGATGCACAAAATATCTGTGCTAGATACTTGTTTTGCCCAGTCTGTCAGCCTAACCGTAGTGTAAATCACAGCACCATTGATTTTCTTTCTTGGACATGATTCTGTCATTTCAGGCAATTGTGGCACTTATCCAAATATGCTGTAATTAAATAAATAGATTCTGTAATTTTTTGTCCAATAATATTTCAATTCTAAAGAGACACACTGCATCACTGCATCCCCTCATGGTTTTAGTGCATGGGCAAGGAGAATACTTTTGAGAACCCATTGAGCTTGCTTAGACATCCATTGACTGACAAGCTGAGGGCAATGGGCTTTGACAATCTGTTCATCTTTCTTCAAACAATGTTGGGGTGTTCATAGATAGGCTATCTCAAATTGAATTTCCTATGCGTCTCCTAATATGTTGACAATAAAAGAGACAAAATAAGAATAAAACTTGTAATATCAGTACAGTACTGAGGGGGAACATGTCACTTCTTGTGAAAAGCAAAGGGACTAAGGCTAAGGGAGTAAACCCTAACATAAATTGGCAGCTCCTGCATCCAAACTGGTGCCAAATGTCATATCATGTACTCCTTTGGAGCCCACCAGCAAGGATCAGAGGAGGATCATGAAGCATGGGGCAACCCAGGATCTCCATATGAATCTCACTCGCATGCCTTAAGCTGGGCAGCCCCCAGCCATTAAGGTGCTATCCCGCCACAGCCCATCTGCTCAATTGGGTGCTCAAGTGGGCTGCAAATCCTGGACCAAACAAGAAGAAAGGAAACCTAGAGGTAGCAGCTCTCTGCTTTGCAACCTGGAATGTCTGCACTTTGCATCAAGGTCTCTCTGAAAACTCATCTGAGATCAATGATATCTGTAAGGCCACAACCATCAAAGATGAACTTGCCTAGCTCAGAGTTGACCTTGCTGCTCATTAAGAGACTCGGCAGAAAATGTCTCTCACCGGGAAAATGCATAAACTCATCAACTCAAGGACAAACTCAGCCAAGACTAATAATCCTGAACTAGCACTGGCATTTCAAGAGTGTCTGGAGAAGTCCCTCCAAACCACACCTGATGGCAATATGGAGGAAAAGTGGATTCACATCAGAGAGGCAATTTAAAACTCTGCAATCAACACAGTAGGAAGGCGCTCAAAACCCAGAATGGTATGAGGAACACCTCAATGTACTGGAGCTCACCATAGCAGCCAAATGTGCCACCCTATGAAAATGTAAACAGGACCCCAGTGAACAATCTCTGACATCCCCCAGAGGTTCCCAGAACACCGGCCAACGCACTCCAAGACAACGTGCATACAGGGCAGTTACTGTATTTCCTTTCTCCCCTCTTATTGTCTCAGCTCACTCACCCATGTATAAGGAGCACCCTCTGGCAATCCTTAAGTGTCCACACAAGTGCCCCATTCTGCAGAATAGGTGGTCATTGTGACCACCAGCCGGCGCTTTGAGGTTTATTCAGAACGTGGTTGCAGGCTGCAGTTCTAGTATAAAACTCACCTTTCTTTAATACGAATGAAGTTATCTCTCTTGCTGTTATTACTCTTTTTCTGAGGTCTGTGATACCTAATTTATTCATACTTTTATATTTCCATAAGCCGGGGACCCCTCTGGTGGTGGGCCCTTAGAATTGTCACTACCTTTTACTCCATTGGTGATGGTACTGATGGGACCTGCCATCAAAAAACACATTTTTTTTTAACTTGTTCACAATCACTGACATCTCATCTTAAATGTGCTATTGGTCGCTGATTTTTTTTCTTCCAAAGATATCAATTTGCTTGACTAAATGCCACACACAGGCTTGTAAAGCTATCTGTATATCAGTTAGAAAAAGACAGAAAAGTACCTTCTTACAACATCAGCAACATCAACATCAACATATCATATAACAAATTTGCTTTCATCTGCCAACTGATTAAGTATATGACACTGTAAAGTTGTGGTATCTCCTCTTGAAGATGTTTGCTTACAAAATATGAAAACAAGCTGCAATATGTAACTACTGAAGTTTGAGGTAATTTTACCATTTTGCCTAAGGTTGTTTTGTCTGAGGCTGTTCTGTGTGATGCCATTTGGTCTGATTCCGTTTTGCCTGAGGCTGTTTGGTCTGAAGCCATGATGCTGTTTTGTCTGATGTCCAGTTGGACTAGACCATAGACTTGACAAAGTTTTTTTTCTGAGACCTGAAGCCCTTTAGTCTGAGGAACAATGCCACTTTGCGGGATTTTTGGCAGTGAACTTGTTATGAACTGCAACAAGTCCAACTCATAAACTAGTTTTGGAAGTTTTCAGGGTTTACTGGCAAAATGATAGCCAATGTTTCTATATTTGTTAAACCCAAATACAAAAGCTGACATGTTGTCATGTTTACATGCCTGGCAATGACATCATATTGGTAGCTAAACTGAACAATACTTGAGGTTAATGTAACAGTAGCATGTTCAAGTTCAAGTTTATTTTGTTAAAACTCCCAGTAGATTACAAACACTGGAGAGATACAGAAACTCTTGGATACTCAACATGGTTAGCAGCATTAGCAGAAACAATTTCTTAAGAAGAGATGATCTCCAGCGTTAACAAAAAGTTATACATATTTCTAAAGAAAAGGAACTCTTCCTTTCAGGGAAGAACCCTGAAACTTTGTCTTGTGTGTTGTAGTGTGTACATGTGGTGGTGGGAGCTGCTTGCACTAGTGTATCCTGTGTGCAGGACAGTATTACTTAGTTATCTTGTTGGCTGGACCACAAGGTGGGGCCAGCCCTACAAATGTGAATGTCTGTCCGTGACTGACTGAGTGAGCGATGAAGTTACACCATTGGTCTTTGGCTGTAGGTTGGAGTTGGAGTTTTTACATGTTTTTTATTTTTTTATTTTTTTTGCAAAGATATATTTAACATTTATGAGCTTCTGATCAACTTCCGTTTTTTCGACTGACTGTTTTGTCACTGCACTATGAAAATATGGTGGAATTAATAGTAAATAATGAAATCTATTGTCTGACGACTTCCTAGTAGGATCAGTGGACACTTGTGGTTTGAGGTCATAAGATCACAAACAAGTGTGGTCTACATTCATTACAAGGTGACTTGCTATTTGCAGGAGGCAACTTTCATTGTATGTAATCCTGTGAAATCTTTCGAAAATGTTGTTCTATTGATTGAAAAGCCAGTGCTAAGAAAACAGTCCACCAAACTGAAATGATTTTATCTTCTTCCCTGGTATGAGGTCAAATCACTGCAGTGTTTCCCAACTGCCAGGGGAAAACAGTTTTAGAGGCAATATATTTGGACAAAACAAAACAAAACAAAACAAAACAAAAGTGATAAAACAACTTTTAAAAACAAAGAATCAAAGTAGCTTGCCAAAAGTATGTACCTACTTACCAACAGTAATGCTTGATCATTATTTCATAAAGAATTGATCGAAAACCTCAATGGAGATATCCCAAATTCAGAAAATGAACAAATAAATATATTCGTTGATTGTTTATGTGTCCAAATTGTTACTATTATTTTTTTTAAACAAAAATTGAGTCAATAATGTCAGCACTGACTTGTAAATATCTTCTATAGCCACTCATCAGTCTCTGGCATCTTTCTCAAGGGATTTTTGCTCACTTCTCCTTACATAACTGAGCCAGTTAAGTAAGGTTTGGGGGCTGTTTCGCATGAAAAACCCTCTTCAGGTCCTGCCACAGCATCTCAATTGGATTTAGGTCAGAACTTGGCCAATCCAAAACACAAAAGATCTTCTGCCTGAGTCACTCTTTGGTAGATTTGCTTGAACGCTTCGAATCACCGTCTAGCTGGAACACCTATATTCAGCCTGGTTTTAGCTCTTGGACTGATGGGCTGACATTTTACTCAGGAATCCTCTGGTATACCTCTGAATTCCTGGTCTTTTAATGATGTTGTCCAGGTCCAGAGGAGGAAAACAGCCCCAGGCCATCTGATATTTATATGACTAAGCAGATATACACTGAAGTCTCTACAGAGAACAGACGTCCAAAGTCTTCGTTTAGCTGTTTGTTTAGCTGTTCTCCAGCAAACTGAATAGAAATGGCATTCATCCAGCATTCATTCATGAAGCTGCCCGTCTAAAAGGATTATATTGGTTATTTTCAACCAGGGCTTTATTTTCTAAGTTTTTGCCAACATAATGATTGATTCTATTAAAAATTTCATCATTTACTACAGTAGGGCCAAAGCTCCAACAGTTGAGCCCAAAAAGTGAAAGAAACACTTCCCTGCATCACAGTGACACTCACACTGCAGTTGGATGTTGCTACATGTGCACTATGCAAATTTATCTGACTACTAGATGCTATTGAGAGCAGGAACAAGTTTGTAGGCGCACACTTCGCAAAGCCACTCCTCACTCTCTCCCTCCCTCCAAAAATATACGTCACGGGAATCCAAAACAAGGCTAGGACTAACTTTGCTAAGCTCTGTGCTAGCAGGCTAATAGCTAACCTAAACCAGCGGTGGAGTATTTTGTTTGTTTGTATTATGTTTCTTTTCATGCTCTCTTTTTCATTCAGAACATGGTCTATTCAGCTCAGTGCCACAACTAAAGAAAATTCACAATTGCAGCAACTGGAGGAGCTTGAGTCCAGCACATATTTTGGCAACAAACTTTAGAGAGGAGGAGAAAATGAGCTGAAAACAGCAGCACGGATAGTCTGTGCAAGTTGGTTTTGGTTTATATCATTATGTCTCAAAAATAATAGGCCATTTGATACTTTGGTACTGAAAGAATAACACTGCAAAACATCTCCATCTTAACAAGTTGTTTAGTCTCATATTCAGTGTTAAAATGCTTGTTTTTCTTCAGAAAGTCAAAAAATCTGCCAAAAGGATGAGATAATCCCACTTCTTTCCAATGCTAATCAACTTGTTTCCAGAATTTTCTTGAATCAAGTGTCATTTTCTTGATCCTAGCTGGCTGTACTGCATTATTCTGTCTTGTTTAAAGAAATTTGTACCTCTTCCCAGAAAAAAATCCTGAAACAAGTGAAACTGTATTGGAAGCAAGTGGGATTATTTCATCCTACTGGCAGATTTTTTGACTCTCTGAAGAAAAACAAGCATTTTAACACTGAAAATGAGACTAAACAACTTGATTTTTGCAGTGAAGAAGCTCTACACTGAAATAAGCAATACAATTTGAACTCAATTAAGTATCATTATTGGCAATAACTAACTAACTAACTAAAATAAAACAAAATAAAATAAAGGCTGGCTGGAAAATGGCACATTTTTTTTTCTTTAAGACAGCCAGCTTTGTTCCACTGAGACGGTAGAGGCTTTTCCTGGCTACTCTTGCTTGAATGTCATCTCTGTTCTCTATTCATTACTATTGTCACTGTTGCAGTCAAGGGTTTCAAGAAACAGGACGTACCATAGCATATAGGCAACACAAAGACATAGCTACAACACAACACAACACAACACAACACAACACAACACAACACAGTTGAACAAGATTACAGAGCAACTCAAGTGTGTTGTGCCTTTGTTGTTGTAACTGAGGTTGAGCCATGTCTTGCTTCCTTAAGTCCCTGGAGTTCTCCTTAGAACACAGAATGATGTTTCTTTTTCACCTGCGTGGGTAACGCCAAACTCACAAAGTTCCTCACCTGTCTTCATGGGATTGCCACACAAATCGTCACTAATTATCTTTAAACTTTTTTCATTTCAGATATACGCAAATTATTAGGGCTGTCAATCCATAAATTTTAAATGTATTAATTACATGATACGCTGATTAATTCAGCAAATTAATTGCAATCAATCAGGTATGTCAATATGCGCCTGGAAAAGTCCCCAAATGAAGATATTCCAACTCATAAATATTACATTATTGTGGCATGAGTAAAGCATTGAATAGAAATATCAAAAGGTGCCTTTAGAAATCAATCAATCAAATCAAATCAATGGTTTTATTTCCAAATTTTTCCAAATACATGTCTTTATTTCATTGAACATAAGCCATCACTTCAGCCATCACTTAGCCTAAAATGTGGCCATAACAGTTTTTTTGCTTGTTTGTTTTAGTATTAAATGTACTATTTACATGCATGTGCAACTAACAAACTGACCGGTTGGAGTTGTATGACCCACGGTGTCAGAGGGGTGCGTTCATAAATTCACTCAGTGGTGTCAGTGGCACCCTGAGTGCTCTCTTTTTGTTTTTGTGCTCTCAGAGGCTCAGAATCACACCGACCGCTCCAGCTGAAGGGCCGGTTTGTCAGAGCGTCTGAACCCCACAATGACTGACGTTGGGGCAAAATGTGACAGCGAGTTATTTGGCAATATAAGCAATATATGCAGCAACGTTCAGTAACATCCGTACATTAATCAATTAACAAACATTACATCATATATGCATTCATTTTACATTATTATTTTAACGCATTATTTTGCAACTTATCTAAATGAATGCGATAAATTGACAGTCCTAGTATATATAGATCATTTGTTTCATTTAAGAACATACTAAATTGGATTTAGTAAGGTTTCATGGTAAAATTCAAAATTT
The DNA here is from genome assembly GCA_900302615.1 of Holocentrus rufus. NCBI lineage: Eukaryota > Metazoa > Chordata > Actinopteri > Holocentriformes > Holocentridae > Holocentrus > Holocentrus rufus. The sequence continues at coordinate 34,600 of OMLF01028185.1, forward strand.
CTGCTCTTTAATAAGTGGTTCACAAACTTTGAATCATGACGCGAGTTGCATTATTGACGTTAGTATCTTATTCTGGATTAACTTCATTAGTATTAATTTAGAAGTCTGCCAGCGGGAACCCAGCCTACATTTACCTCCTGATAACTGACTCATGCTCTGTCTGTTGTGTCTTTGAACGTGTATGTGGATGAGTACGTCTGCTTGAGTGTGTGGGTTGTGCTTGTGTGTGTTGCCTTGTGTCTGTCTTCCCTTTCTAGTTACGACTGCAGTGCTCTATTAGGAGCTTGGACACGGGTGCTCCCCTGGCCTCCCTGGTTGCTTAGCTTTGACACCAGTTTCATCCTCTTCAGAGTGCCTGTGCCCGGCAGTTGACGGGGGTGTTTGTCTCTGCGTCGACTGTCACTCGTGCTGCCCAGGGTCGCATCTCTGATGCTGCCTTCCTACATGGCCATCATCTTTGGGCTCTGTTCTGTCTCTGTGATTTTTCATTTCTTGCATTTCTTGCTCGAAGTTCTTTTGCATCATCATCGGCTCTTTTGTCTTTGTCCAAGTTACTGTTTATGTGACTCTTTCCTGGCACCTATTGCATGCTTAGCTGAACTGGTGGGGCACCCACAGTGCCTTTGGCTCACCCTAGGTTTCTTCCATTCTTTTTCCCTAATAAGCTTCTCCTGGAGGTTTTTTCCTTGTATGCTGTGAAGGTCTAAGACTGGTGGTACCGGGTAAGCTAGACTGTGTAGGATTGATAGATCTGCTTTGCCTTCTCTATTGTGCAATGTGCTTGTTTTTGTTTTTTGTTTTCTGCTGTCTTTATTCGTCACTTTGTTCTGACTCATTAGCTAATTGTAGGTAGGCTCATTTCTTGTGAAATCCTTTGACACATGTTTGCAGGGCTGTATAAATAAATGAACTTTTATGTGAACTTGCACTGTCGACAGTAACTCAAGTAGTGAAGCCGCATGTCAGTGGAGTGTCAGCGGGGCTTTAAATAGAGATGTAAATTGAACTTTAATGATTTTATCAGCACTTTAAAATTCACTAATTGTTTTAAGATTCAGGAGTTGCTGTGGAACAAAGCAACTGTAAACAAATCAAAGCACTAAATAAACTGAATGCACTTTTAAAGGAAAACACTAGAAATGTGTGTAATTTTAATTCCACCATTTCGACTGGTGCAGCGGGGCTTGAGCTCCTTCACTATGGACTATTTCCCACCAGCCCAGGAAGCACCTTCACTGCCACACAAATCACTCATCTTTTTGGGTGGTGCTCACCCCCCTCTCTCCTCCCCCGCTACCACTAACACTATCAGTGACCTTCTCCCTGGCAGCGGCCAGCTGGACACTCTGGGATATCACCATACCACCTTTTCCCTCTTTCCAAGCCTCCAATCTTTCATTTGTCAAGCAGACACAATGCAATAGCCCTGGATGAGGGCCAGAGTGCCTCACCCATCCTTTCACCTTCTGCCACCCAGTTCACGCCCTCTCCACGGACCAAGCTCAGCCATCCCACAAACCCTCGTTCCCATCAGTTTAACCATATGAAGCCCAAATAGACCTCAAATAGGCTTTACTGGTATGTAAATTGAACTGAATTGATTTTATTTGGACTAATTGTTCAGGAGAAACCAATGTCAACATTTTTCACACATGACTCCTCAAAACTACCCAAGGGTAGGAATGCAGAAATAAATTAGATTTCAGTTTTTTCTAAAGAACCTACTTTGACATGTGTGGGACCGACAAGGTTAAAACCAGAACGTACAGAATTTCTGAACGAATCGGAAATGATTTTCCCTTCATCAACAGAAATGACACCCATTGACCTAAGGCCCCACAGTGGGAAAGAAAAAACCCAGAGAAGCAAAGAGAAATCTCGGCCTTTGAAGGATTTCTGTTGTTTGGATTCAGACAGTAGACTATACACAGCAAATTGTCCAGTGTTAATAGGTGTTGATTATTCGGGCACAAATATTTAGAGTTTACTGGTGTTGTTTGGAGAGCATTCTGCGCACTTATAGAGCTGATATGGCTCTTTGTTGACTGTTCCAAGTGTTACATTAACTCTGATGGCCGTGGAGTCACATAAACACTGAGATAGTGTTGATTTTTAGGCTGCAACACTATCACAGTCAAATTAACAGATGATTGGGACGTGGTCAGCGAGATCAGTATGGTGTTCCACGAAATAAATAAATAAAGAAATAAATAAATGATGTTTGTGTGTGTGTGTTCGAGGTGGTCATAACCATATGCATGAATGAAGACATCGCCTGACTGATCTTCTAATCCCTCACAACACACCAGGCCTATCCCGCTAATAACCGAGCACACGAATTACCAATCATTGACTGGCTACCTTTTTGGGGTTCCAACCCATTTCTCCTGCAAAGCTCATCCAACAACATTTTGCACACGGCATATACAGACTTTCTAAATTACAGCTATTACCCAGAGTTTGAAAATCCAAACCACTTGGCTGTAGAACGCACAAATTTGACAGCAGAGATGCACAAACAGAAAGTGAGGCATAGTTCCAACATGTTTGCAGCACTAGCCAATCTTGAAAACTGTCTTGCTGATATTAAGCACTGGATGTCACAGAAACAAATCCTTTGTGGCCGACCCAACTCCATTAAATTCATTCATCATGAATGAGCAATGCCATCTGCCACTGTAAAACCAGCAACATAGAAACTTATGTGTAATTTTTGATGCTAATTTGAGTTTTGACAAGCAGGTTTAGAAAGTCATACAACTGCTTCATTTATTATTTATTCATTTGCTTGTTTGTTTGTTTATTTATTTATCAAACTGAAGAATATTTCCAAAATGAAGCATTCATTCTAAGAGCTAGTGATCTTTAAAAAGTCACCCATGCTTTCATCTCTGCTTGCTTACACTAACACTGGATTCCTACCTCTTTCTTGTTTCCAGTGCAGCAGCTCTTACTGGAACAAAAAAATCACATTATACCAATTTCAGCATATTTACACCGATTAACCCATTAGTTTCAAAAGCGATTTTAAGGTAAGGCTGAACACATTTAAGGCATGGATGGGTCTGGTATCAAACTATGTCATTATATCTTTTCATGCTGCATGAATCAGCCTGAGGTCCTCCACAAGTCTCTACTGGGTGTTCCAAAATGTAGATTAAAGAGATGAGAGATTGTTAGGCTTACACTTTGGAATAACCTGCCTGATGACCTCAGGCTGGCCAAATCTGTATCGCCCTTTTTTAATGATTATATTTTGGGACAATTTTGCCTTTATCAGATAGTTGGGACAGCAAGAAAGGAGGATGACAGCACGTTTCCATCTTTTCAATCACTGCTTAAAGCCCATGTTTGTCGACTGGCTTTTATGTAATGACTTCTATTATTGTTTTTGACCTCCCTCTCATAACTGTTCCCTTACTTTTATATTACTAACCTTGTTTTTGTTGCTTTTGCTTTTTTAATCTGCTCTATGGTACTTGACTTGTAAAGTATTATTTAAAAAAGATCATTTAGTCCCTAATCGCTGATGTTGTCATTGACCTCCATAGACAATATTTGAATGACCATGTTGAGAATAACTTTAAACTCTTTGAAAATGACTCACACAGACACTGTCCCACTAACTTAACCAGAGCTCCCTCTGAGGACTCTACCTCACAGGCCTGCCGTGTGCCTTGCTCGTGCCCAGGACAAGATGATCTCCAAAGGGTCCCCCCCCAAATTATTCCAGCAGTTTATTTAAATGTTAGAGGGCTCTTTTAAGCCCTCCCTGGACCAAGAGCCTGGGACAACTGACCTGATGTTCCCCCCGTGTCGGCCTCCCTGCTACCTCATGTCTGTCAAATCAAGTTTTACAGCTCCCAAAAAAGTGATTTAAGTTGCACAATCAGTCTACTCCTACATGACCTTAATCCATGAAACAAAAACCCGCTGGTAAATCTGATAGTTTAATTAAAAGTGTTAGCATTTTGAATACCTAATCGCTAAACTCTCCAATACTATCATAGATAACAATAAATCAGATATCTCCTCTTTGGTCACGTACATCCTACAATATCAGTCACTAATTATCTGTGCTAAGTGATGCCATTTTCACACACCTTTCTCTCATAAAGATAAATTAGATCAAGAGTGTATTCTACAATGGTAACAATGTAACCTGAGAAACAATATGTCGCCATAGCAACGTAACAACTTACTTCATGACAACCTGGAAGACACTCCACTCTGATTTTTAGAGCTTGAGTATTCTGAAATATTGTTTTTGACCATTTAATTATTCAGATTGTACCAGTTACAAAGTCATAATAATAATATTGTCTCTTTCAACAATAAGAAGTTCAGTGCTTGTGAGTGTATCTTGCCCAGAAATAGTGACATTTCATAATAACATTGGAATGAGTGGACTAAGTGCCCTCATTAATATGCACTTAATGGTGACTTTTTATGATTTGTTACTTTGAACTGGGGGAGGAGATCCCCTTCTGACATCCTTTAAAACCCAAATTATGCACATACACATAGCAATTCCATTTTACCCCAGAATAACCAAAGACAGTGTTGGCACAGAAGACAAGTACATCTTAAAGAGCACCTAACCACACTGACACAACACAGTGAATGTATAAAAAGAAGGACCATCACCTCTCACACCTGTACCCCAAACTAATGCTGCCATCAACAATTATACATTAAATCTGGCTTGTATGACAACAAAGCAATTTTTGGGTTGGGGAGTGCATGTATACTGTGGTTTTTGAGTAAGCAGAGTAAAGTAATGCATGTAAATTTGCTACCCAATTGCCTGCCATAACCTACTTACTCACAATAATCTGGTTTCTCATATGCATGAAACATAGTAATTATCAGCTGGTAAGCCTGAATTGGTTGTGTGTGTAATGTTTCAGCGGGGGAGTGGCAAGTGTATTCTACAATTGTATTCCTGAAGTTTAGATCGGTGTGAATTTAGTTAATCCATGTGTCTGTACTTACAGCACTAGACTGGCTGTTAGCTTTGCGATGATGTACAGTCATCATGAGTTTTGATCTTGAAAGCACAGCTGACTTGGTGCAGTGAACAGCTACTGTACTTCCTCTGAGGGTCACTCATCGCAAGAGTGATGAAAAATAAGAGTAATGTCGAAAGGCCTAAGTGATTCTCCTCTCTTGAGGAGGTCCCCTGCTAGGGGAGTAGAGACATAAGCCATAGGAGGCCTCCCAGATTCTGTGGAGATTTGGAGTGGCAGATTTGCCTCCAGGAAAACAATGCATGTTTTTTATTCTTTTCACTGAGGACTGAGTACACACTGCTGGGCA
>OMLF01028187.1:7433-32816 GCA_900302615.1 Holocentrus rufus
CACACACATACACACACACACACACACACACACACACACACACACACACACACACACACACACACTTATTTGAAGCAAACAGACACCACGCACCTTTTAACCTTTCTTGATTATGATTGTAATAAACAGGCTTGGCTTGCACCACCTCAGTCAGTCAGGTTTATTGTTGTGCAGGTTCATGATGAGGGTAATGAAAAGGCAATAATGTGGTTTCCAGTAAATGCCTGAGAAAGTAAACTGAGGTACTTTCCTCACCGTGAAGCAAAAGGTCTTCCATTCTGACTCACTCCTCAGCATGACTTGTAAATGTACTTGTGAATTTCCGTAAGGTTCAGTCATTACAATTGGTGGCATGCAGCAAGAGAAAGAAAAACACTGAATTATGCTTTACTTAACAGCTCATAACGAATATCCACATTAGTCTTTTCAAAACAAAGCAAAGTTATTGGTTCCAAATATTGAATGTGACAATAGGTGACAACATAATGAGATGCATTTCTAAGTGGAGGAAAAAAAACAAAACCGTGCCACTCACATAGCATTTACACCATCTCATTCTACAAGATCATGCAAATTTCCTCTTGATATTTTCTTGATTTTCTCTTGATATAAGCATACTGGTTTGATATTATTGGAAGCCCAAGCATGGTTCACTAAATGTACTGGGGCTACTCCAATGGCACTGCTAGCCCATGTCAGTTTAAATTGTTATAGTTCATGGCTGGGTAGCCAGAACAAGACAAAGCCTCTAAACTGCAATTATGACAGAAGCCATCAAAAATAGTCTGCTATTCTCAATGTTGATGGACATTACACCACAATCCTTATTGATCTGCCATTCAAAGCCTGAATCAGACTATTACTTCTACAATCTGAACTAGGGTTAGGTGGATTTTGGCAGAGACCTTCTCTATGATTCGTCCAAATGCACACACAGCACAGTTCTGACCACTGGAATCCACCAACAATAACCCTCCACGAGGTTCAAGACTTCAGAATTGCCTTGTCTCTCGTCTCACAAGTTTTCAGCTATGATTTCAGGCTACTGACCACAGAGCCTCCTCTGATCCAGTGCTTAGAAGTGGAAACCTTATTGTGCGCAGTCTTTTTTCAAATGCTAAGATGCATGCCAGCTCTAGTGGTATGGCACTGATTTTGCCTCAAATTGAACTTTCAGGCTTAGTAGCACATTCAATTCCTCAGTAAAGTGAGGTTAATAACAAGGTTCAGTGCAAATTTCCTTGTGTTGATGACACTGCGGGACAATAATGTTTCCTGCTTTGATACAGTTCTCTAGGATACATTGTAGGATATAATTGAAGGCCAAGTCATGTCCACAGCTTCTTTGAAACCACCCGGTATGCTTGAGAAACCGCCACAGACATGATAAGATGGCAACAGAGCGCAATGGACTCTGATCTAATTCAGATTAGCCAAACCTGAGTTTTTTGCTGTATTATGTCCTCAATTATGGTACTAAGACAGGTAATAAGACAGCTTTGGAGTTGCTGTAAGGTTTATTTTTTTCACTTTGATGGAGCTTTGCTAATGACACCTGTAGACTTCAAGTGCTTATGCTAACATGTAATGTGGACGTACAGGGGTGAAAATCGTATCAAACATCTTGTCTCAGCCTGGGTAAGTTGGAAAAATTGATATTTTTCCCAAAGCATTTGAGTGTTCCTTTAAATTTGGATTTATAATGGAAGGCCATGATGTTGAGCTGAAAGCACAGTGGGGTTGAATGTGGTGAAATCCTGACAAAATGAGGCCCTAATACCATTGGAGCTCCAGTGTCACTGAAAAACAAAGCTGTGTTTGGAAGCCAAAAGAATACTTCCTAAGGAAAAGGACAAGCATGAAAGACAGTCAACACTAACAACTCAAAAGCCACTTTGAAAGCTAGCTGGTTGCTGCTCGTGTAGCTCGCAGCAAGAAAGCCTTGACAATGACAGACGATCTTACTTTGGCTAGCGCTGTGGATATGTGCAACCTCTCTAGTGACACTGCGAGCAGAAGAATTGTTGACATGAGTGATGACATCAAATGCCAACTTGTGCAAAGAATAAAGACAAGCCCATACTTGTCATACAGCTGGAGGAGTCAACGGGACTCGAGAATGATGGCAGATAATGTGATGAGTCACCTTGATGATTACTTCACCGAATAAGGTCTTGACTAGAAATAATGTACAGGTGTTTTCACTGCACCAATGACAGGAACACATCGTGGTGTTGTCAAACAGATTCAAGAGAGGCCACCGGATGCGAAGTGGACCCACTGTTTCTTACATAGGCAAAGTCGAGCAGCAAAGCAGATGTCACCAGAACTGCATGAAGTCATGAACGTGGCTGTGAAAACTGTTAACTGTATTCATAAAAATGCCCTCCATTCAAAGTGTTTTGCTGTTCTGTGTGAAAGACTTAATGCAGATCATTTGCAGCTCTTGTACCACAGTGAAGTAAGGTGGCTTTCAAAAAGATGTGCTTATATCGCCTTTTTTGCACTGATGAATTTATCCTGAAAGTAACTTTTGTGTGAAACTGGCCTACGTATCAAGTACAGTATATCTGATGAGTTAAATCAGATTAATATATCAGTGCAAGGCAGAAACAGCGCAGTGTTTTTGGTTTCAGACAAAATTGAGAGCTTCAAGAAAAAACTCATTCTTTGGAACAGAACAGTCAAGAAGGGACAATTTGACAATAACCCAGCATTTGACTCAGTTGTCATGAAAGTTTGCAGACTGCTTCCCAGAGGAGCCACGACATGGAAACCTTTGGATTTTGGACCCTTTCTCTGTGGATCCTGCTTCAGAAGACATGGCTCTGTCCACTGTGCTGGCAAATGAACTGATGGAACCATCAGCAGACAGCAGCCTGCAGCTTCAGCTCACACTAGTTGACCTTGCTCCATGCTGGATGCTGGCTTCCAGTCAATATCCCTCTCTGTCAAAACAGGCAATCAAATTTCTGCTGCCTTTCACCACCACCTATTTATGTGAGTCAGGGTTTTCCATTGTGACAGTCACAAAATCACAGGGAAGGAACAAACTGAATGCAACTTTGAATGCTACTCTGCGTGTCAGCTTGTCACCCATTCCACCACGACTTGATCTTATTATTTCCCAGAAGCAAGCCCAAGTGGGGAAGCAGATTATTTATTTTGGTCATTACAGCTGACAGTGGCATAACACATATTTACAGCCCAGTTTATTTTTTCTCATTCTTGTCATGTCATTGGGAAAGTGGTTTTCAGAAATTTATTAACCATAAAAATTTATTAAGTTTAAAAAGGTTGAGAACCCCTTGATATACAGTATTACAGTATTACGTATTTAGCCTAATTACAAGATGATACCAAGCGGCGCCTGGAGCGACGTGGAAATGTTCCTTGTCACACCTGTCTCTTATCACACTTGGTATCAAGAAACAGAACAAACAACATGTTGTTGATAAAAGAATGGAGTGCTAAGTCTATAAATCTTGTACTGTACTGTAGCTAGACAGCTATATTAGTTTATATGAAGTGCTTTCAGGTGACAATTTAGTGTAATTGGATGATGATGATACTGAGCTGTGCCTGAAGCAAAATGAAGCTGTTCCTATTTGCTTGTCACACCAGTTTCTTATCGCACCTGGTATCGAGGCACAGAGAAACACTACAAACAACCCGTGGTTGGTGCATAATAAAGACTTAAATCTAAATCTTGAACTGTAGCCAGACATCTATATTAGTTTATGTGAAGTGCTGTCAGGTGATATAATGCATCATCTGGAGATCATATTAGAGGTCCTCAGCTTTTGGCAATAATGACTTAGCACAGCAAATTGTATTTTCAAAGTCATGACTTGACAACATAAACAGTACAGATGAAACATGGTTAAATTCTGTACTGCTTTTGGATGGGGATTGATTGTGTAATTGCTAATACATCTGACTAATTTTGTAGTTAATGTAAGGTTGTTAGCTTGCCAGCTGGTCATAGTATCCAGTGAGCAAACTATCACTTTTGTTGATTTGCACAGTAGCTAATGTCCCATTTCACACAGGTTTCACCTTCTAATGGCCCTCTAGTGGGTTAGCCAATTGTTGCCTCTGGATGCTGAAAATTTGTGTGCATGTGCTCATCCACTTGATAGCCAGGATGGACCTCACTGCAAAGGATGCAAGGATGAGATAATCCCACTTGTTTCCAATGCTAATCAACTTGTTTCCAGAATTTTCTTGAATCAAGTGTCATTTTCTTCATCCTAGCAGGCTGATCTGCCTTATTCTGCCTTGTTTCCAGATATTGATACCTGTTCCTGTATTGGAAACAAGTAGGATTATCTCATCCTATTGGCCGATTTTTTGACTTTTTGAAGAAAAACAAGCATTTTAATACTGGATATGTGTCTAAATTATCTTTTAAGAGGAAGATTTTTGCAGTGTAGAGTATTGTGGGGAGCTCCTGATGCTGGAGTTTTGTGATGGTGTTCACAGATGACTTCCAAAAGAATGAGAGGTGTCTGTCTTATGAGATCCTTATGTGGTGTGTCCGCTCCAGGGAGAAACACCAGCCTACTGAGGCTGATGCTGGTTCTGTTGGACATGCAACACTCATGGCCACTATCAAGTGGCAAAGATGTGTTTGTGAAGACGGTCTATATCAACAGACAGGGTGGGGTTTAATCTGCACCCCACCCTGCAGGCATGAGCCACAGAGAATGTGCACTCTCTCAAGGCGCTGCACATTCCAGACCTGGACAACATGGGGGCTGATCTTGAAGGATAGGTTTGGTACTTTTCAACCCAGGCCTTATTAAAATATTGAAAACCATCATTCATGACTGTGTGTTGTTCAATATGCTGTAACCTCACCTGTAGCTTGAACAACAAGAAGCTTCCCACTCTCTCAGGAACTCATTTTTGAGTTTTTGAGTATGGGGAACACATAGCCCAGTCAAATATATTGTTTCTATTTAGTATTTATGACAATGTATTGCCTTGCATTGCCATTGCCATTGCCTGCATACGACAGTTGCAAGCAGATTGACCCCAAACAAACATTTAAGATCTTATTTACTAAACATACACTATCAGATTATGCATTTTTATAACAGGTATGGAAATTATACTTCTTTTTATGTTGGTTAGCTATGATCTACCTTTGTCTTTCGCGACATACTCACTTTCAAGGAATACTACACCCAAAAACAATATATTTCAAATAATTTAATCAGCGTGAGTTGTCTTGAATGTCCAAAATAATAATAATAATAATAATTGACTGGTTCCACAGAGTCCCCATTCATATGTTCAGTATGTCTCAAATCAATGTACTTTGAAAGACAAAAAGTAAGGCGTTCTTACCACATAGAGGAGGTGGGTTCTTGTTCTGTAACTCTCTGTCTTTGTGCTGTCCTCCTTGTGCTGTGCCTTTTCAGTCATGTTGCCAGCTGACCTCCAGATCGCTGCACGCTCATGGCGGGCTGACATGGTTCTGACCTCATGGTGGGAAAAGACATAGACGAGCGATGGAAGAAAAAGAAACAGAGCTACCGCCCACTCCCAGGCTTCCAGGGACGTGCGAGGGCTCGTGAGTGATGTCATTGTCAAATGGCATTCACTCACTCAAATTCAGTAGTTGTGTTTTTTGTGTTAAAGGTCATGCTCAATTAATTTTTGGTTGTTCAAGTATTGTCTCTAAATCTATGGAAAATTGGCATATATAAAATATGGCATTCCACATTGCTTGGTTACAGTGCAGGATAGCTTAGTGGTTAAAGACAATCCCGTAACTGGAGGATCACAGGATGTCAGCAACAATGGAGTTGATCATCGTGTTCCACAAACAGCAGCAAAAAGGATATAAAAAAGTCTGTTTCAAAATATGAAACTATTTGTGCAGCATAATCCTAGTCTTGAGTCCCCATTTGTATGTTCAGTATGTGCTTTTGCTAAAAAATTGCTAAATAAACCACCCCTCCCTTCTCTGTCAAACCACAACCACTCAAATGTGGTGGATTCAGAAGAATGAGGAAAAGAAGAAATTCCTTTAAACAAAGTAAATTCTGTGTAGTGTGGCAGTCTATTACTCTAAAAATCACTAAATAGTCATTGTATAGAAATGTTACATTATCGCTGAAAGAACCATATGACAGTACTGAAAGTTTGATAATTATTTATTGAGTAACTCCCTGACTCAACTATTCATTTTATAAAAATTCATTTTATATAAAAACAAGGTTCTTATGCCTAAGGAAAATGTGGGAAGATAGTTATTGCTTTTCACTGAATTACTGGCATTATGGCCTATAAATCAGATGAATTTGATAGTCAGGTTATGAGTTTCCTTAATTGATGGTGAATTATTATGTTTTGACTTTTGTCTTTATCTCTTACTTTACTATTAGTATTAGTTGTTAAGTAACTGTAATTGACAGACCCTCTATTTTCTTCTCTCTGCTCCTTTTCGGTCATGGAAATGTGTACAATGAGTTGTGTTTTCACTGTGAATCGCTAATTTCCTTCTCTGTAGCTGTGCATTAAATTGAGCAGAACAAATAAACAATGAAATGAAATTAAATGAATTTGACCCCTGCTCAAAAGAGCCATGTGTTTACTGAAAATGTTGTTTACTTGCACAAAATTACAGAATACATTGGCTTTCTATTTTTGCTTGTACATTTTCTGTAAAAGAAATGTAAATCTTGTTCTGATGAAAAAAAAGTGTATAATGCCAGATTAGTAGTCAAAGTGCATTAATGTTATGGTTTTAAAAAATTAAGCTTGTGTGCTTTGGATCCTGAAACAAAGAAACCGTCACTTTGCATTGCACTCAGGGTGAAAAGACCTTGAGAACCTTTCTGCAAACATGACAAATGGCCTGCGTGATGTCTACTGTTGTGGATAAAACATTTGCTGTCTGGCGGTTTTCCCTCCAAAATACACTTGACTCACCTCCAGGAGATGGTGGGATACTAGTCCCCGTGGACCTTTGATGGAAATTGATCTTGGCACAGCTTTGAGAGACTCGCTACGGGATCACAACTCTGGCGGCGCGTCATTTTCACACATGCTTAGTTAGTGTCTGTGTGAACACACACACACACACACACACACACACACACACACACTGCTCTGTCCACGTGAACACTGAAATGGGCCTGGGAAAGTGAGAGAGATGTGAGGTGCCTCGCCTCTGACTGCTCCTGAACAGCAGTATGAAACTACAGTGAAACAGATTGGCCCTCAATTATCAGCCAAGCATTTCAGTCATTACCTTTAACCTTTATTTAACCAAAGTTCACTGAGCATGTATGTTCAGGCTGCTATATCATTACCATTGTTGGTCATGACATGGGGGAGGTACTGTATTCATGGGTACAGTTACAAGAGAACCAGGGCTGTTGTCAAGCTAGTTAGAAAAACCAGGATAGATTAGCAAGCAAGTTAGTTTGCTAGTCATTCTACCAATATTATTTGTGTTACAATCATATATTTATCTGGAAATTCTAGTAAAAGATAGCTAATAGAAGTAGCTGATATAGTTGCCTGAAAGGCTGCTAATCTAATGAAGGGGCTGGAGCTTTTGTAAGCCATTGCACTGAGATCTGGATGTAAGCATAGTAGCTTTGTAGGTATGAACTTTGTTTCACAAGCTAGACAATATATATATAGATACATGGCTGACAATATTATACCACAATTACTATTCAAAATTATATGATTCCATTTGATTCACTTTATTAAAATTTCATACAGCAATGAGAGACACCTTGACATACATTGTTGGTGATACAGCCCTTGGAGACAATCCTTATCCCAAAGTTATGGATCTGACTTGCCGACTTCCCTTTTGCTCATTTGAAACAATGAAATTCAATACACTGCTGACACAACATAGAAAATACTTTAGATTAACGTGTAATCTAGTTAATACTTTAGTGTAACAAGATATCAGCTTTGATCAATGTAAAATACTGACTGAAAGAAACACTGAGTTTGCAGACACTATTTGATTATATAAGCAGCAGTTAGACTTTTTGAGTGGTAGCCTGGCTAACACCAAGCTGCAGAGATCTCCAGAGTCTGGAAAGGCACTCTTGGTCTTTTTGGCCTACAGTATTACGCAGATAATGTGGGGGCTGTGCTGGTGGCATCAAATACTGATTGGATCACCAGTTTAAAGTGAGGCATTGTGAATCAAAAGCGGAACCAATCAAAAGCAATGCTCAGACTTTGAGCGAATACTGCCAAATGAATGGAGTCTGTCCAGACCAAGCAGTGACAGCTCCTTGCTGTCCCACGCAGTCGGCATCAGCCAGGCTAACTGATGAGGTCCTAGGGAGGAAGATTTGTAGTGGTTTGACTTAACGATACCTGGGCTGGTAGCCAGAACAGAGTCTTACAAAAATGATTGCATGTCCAAGGCCTTGTCAAGAGTCAAACCGCCACAAAGGATGCATGCACATGAAATACATGTAATATTAATTACACAAACCCTGAAATCTAATCAAGCAGAAGATACCCAGTAATCAATATAATGCAAATTTGCAATCAATTGAAAGTAATAACTCAAAATAAGAAAATTCAGCTCTATTTAGCTCAAAACAAAATAAATGAAAACTAGCACAAACCCTGTTGTAAGCTCATCACATTTGTTTCAGTAGCTTCTTGTGCAGCATGGACAAGGTGGCTATTGCAACCCTCGCTATAAATGGAGCGATTACAATTAGTATGATGCACATAATACTACATAGCTGTGGTGCAGAGATCAAGTTTGTAAATTGAATGAAACATTTTGTCTTGCAGGCTTTTATACTGGACTTTAGCTGTATATAACAGAGCTGATCTCCTCTTTTTGACCATACACCGATGAATGATGTGGTTGTCCTGATTATTTCAGGACTGCGGTAACTTAAACCACAGCAACAGTTGATGCTGCACAAGTAGCTAGGGGACTAGCTGTGGGACTGTACAGCGTCTGCACTAGTCTCTGCATTTGTTCACTCATAACTTAACATAATATTTCCATGCTGCAAATAACTAGAACGAGGTAGTCCCCTTCCTTCTTTGTTTGAGGCCACTCCTTGGTGCTGTGAGTCAGTCCTGCATATTTTGTGACTCCACAATAGTTGAAATTTTCCACAGCCATTATAGTAAGCTATCAAAAATAATTTCAGATACTGAGGTTAGTATTCTACATGTTGGGTTCTTAAACAATAGCAAGATAAATGAGGGCCAATGCAGTTGTCATCAAGTGAAACAGAGCTGCCTTGCAAATCTTCTGTGGCCATTTTTGAGATTTGTGTCAGTACCGCTGTTGCCGTTAGAAGGTCAGACACTGATTTGGAGCAATACTGTTTTTGGGAAAGAATTTGATCTCAACGGGATTTCCTCTGTTTTGCCAAGAGTAGAATGGTTTCACAGTTTTGGGCCTATTTGTGGTGTCAGCTTTGACAAATTACCCTGAGGATTTTTTCCAGTGTCCATCAAATAACACCTCACTGGCAACTGGCATGTCCGGAATCCCAGTGTGGGTGTGCCCTCACATTGTTCCCCACCCTGTCACCATATAACATTAATTAAGTCTGCTCTCAGTCAAAGAAATGGATGGATTAGGTTTTAGGGGGGTGTGGTAATGTATACTGAAGTCAGGCATTAGAATTACCTCCTCAGCTCAGATGGGAGGTAGCAGCTTCACCCAGAAAGTTCAAAGCTGAAGCACACACACAGGTCTCCTGTTCTATCAAGGAACTGCGGTCTCCTCCAGCTGTGTGGCTGTGTCTGAGGGCTGGGTGCACTGCAAGTACATCCAACAAACGATAAAGACAAAGGAGCACTCCCTTCACATCCCTCTGGGGGAAACGGCGGATGACTTGGCTTGGTGTGCAACCCATAACACGCCCTGCTGACAGGCCATTCAGGTCCAGCTCCCCGGCTACACATCAGACAGATGCTCTAAGTTCGTGCGTGCGTGCGCGTAAGTGTGTGTGTGTGTGTGTGTACTGCACTACTGACCATGCATATACGTCCACGTGTGCTGTGATGAGACTGTTTGCTTTCAGCTATCAGCACAGTAACACTAACTGAAAAAGGCATGATTCATATCTGAGAATACGGTTTTGAGCACAGAGCAGTAAAAGAGGCTGTTCTGCGCTCCACTGGGGCCAGCTGTGAGCCGAATAGACATGCTTTTGTTTGACTTTTAAGACAATGCTTTGGAACAGACACAAACACAGACGAAGCCTTGGAAATTAAAAATACGCATGCAGTCCTTCATATCCAATTAATTCTACAAGTGAGCTGCCTTTTCTTTGAAAACTAGCAGGCTCAGAATCCAACAGCTATCAAATAATTAAATCTAAAGTGTCCGAAATGCTTTGCTCCTGGATAAAGCAATTGAAATGTCGGATATTCCCCCCTCGCAGGCCAGCTTAAACAAGACAGCGGTAAACATGTTGGTCTCCATGGATGATGCAATGGCCTCTGCAGCTGATATGGTTGCTATGTTGCAACAGAAGTTAGATATAATGATATACCAGTTGGAACAGCAAGATTTTCCCAGATCCGGTTGGAAGGGCACCAAAAAACATTTCTCCATTCAAGAAACACTTTCAAAGCCAAGTGTTGTTCTGGTTTGGTGCCTTTTCTGGATAGTGATGGATGATGATTAGCCCGAAGAGAGTATTTTTCTGTGAAACCACTGTTAAAGGACAATTTCAGTATTTTTAAAGTCAGGCCGTGTTTCTGACTTTTCCACCATGGTGTCTATTGGTGAATACAATTCTGTCAGTAGTGAGAAACCTACCACTAAAAATGAAGTTCAAAATAAAGTTCATAATGAAGTGTATTGGCCAATTGAGCCATTCATGAATTAGTGCTGAAAAACACCCATAAATGGCCTTTTTGGATTCAAAATGTTCAGTCTTTAGTCCATTGGCCTCGCTGCAACAGGTTGTATCTCCTTTGCTTCCCTCTTCTTGCTCTGCCTTCGCCCATCTGTTGCAATTCCAAATCGCTGTTCTGCGGTTCATGTAGCCTAAATAAGGACGACCAGCAAAATCTAAACATTCCTCATTGATTTAAAAATCTGGAGCACAGGCAGCCATTGTCAGTCATTTTACCAAGAGAGAGAGAAAAAAAAAAAGCTTATTACCCCAAGGATGGTTCAGGGGTGTTCGAGATATCATGCGTGATGGATGCTTGAACAAACAAATGATTGGAAGAGGACTGATCCATAGTCCCTGCAGATTACATTGTGGTGGAATACGAGCATCATTGTGTGCTCCTTTCAATGACATCTGTCTCAACATGCCTTAGTGATTGAAGTTCCACAAAAGCAATGGCATCTAGTTGACACTATGCTTTGCTTAACTTTGATACAAAATAACTGAAGTCTTCCACTCAAAACCATCCTTCACATTGCTTGAGCTGCACTTGCACTAAATCTACTGCAAGATAATGCTATATAATGCAAATATATAAATTTGGAGTCACTCTCAGTAAGAATCTTTGACTATGTGCTTCAAAATGAGGTCAAAGTGGGTGTGGGATCGTGGGGCATTAAGTCCATTTGAGATACATGCATGTGCCTTTTCACAATCTGAGGCCATATGATTTCCATTGTGAACGAAGACACATATGTCTAAAGGCTGGTTTCATCGATCTGCAGATGCTGAAGGCGCTGACTCAGCACCCAAGCGGTGGAGGGAGAACTCCCACAGATGAAAGAACAGATAGCTCTTCCACTGGGTTGGATCGCTTCCATTTTTTTGGTTTGATGAATTCCCCTACACCAAGTATGCCTCTCCTAGAATGTGCCAAACCACTGCAGCCACACAAGATACTCCAATCAAAACTACATCACAGCTTCTCCCACTAACTAAGCACTCTCTTTAAGTGACAAAGCCAAAGACACTTATGTCAGTATAACTATACAGTAAGGCCTAATAATTCAAAAGGAAGACGTTGTGATTTATTCCTTTGAGCATTCTTAAAATGCTAATAGGGCCTGTCTTCCCAATGGAGATAAATGTCTCCAGAGGGATAAATGCCTTGTTATCATCCCTATATATATCTTCCTCATGCATGAAGAGCAGAGCATTCTGTTGGTAATCATCAGCTAAGAGGTTTCAGGTGTATCAGCATCAGTGTTGCAGGTCAAGTAGAACGACTGCACTTTATATAAATACCGCAGTACTGTAAATAAATTGACACAATATGTGAGGTCATCGAAATGGCAGCCTATTTTACAATGTATGACAAGGCAAATGGCTTACTTGTTCATTAATGATTGTTTAAGGGTTTTGAGGCATTCATACATTCCTTAAAGGATGATTCCGGTATTTTTAAACCCTGGCCCATATTTTCCCAGCTATTTGGGTCTAAATGATTAATAGGAACAAAAAGTTTTAGAACCGTGAAACACGACTGCAATGTAATCCAACCTATTCATTTCAAAGTACGTGTACTAAAAGTGCTTGTTTTTGCCTCAAATTTAGGTTTAAAAGTATCCGAATTATCCTTTAACTGTGAAGTGACTGTAATGTGATATGACTGAATTTGAAACGTGTCAAAATCTTTCTATAGGTTAGAACCTGGATATCATTTAAATGGAAATACTGGGTGTAGATATATAAAGATTGAATGTAGGTAATTTACACTTTACAGGGAGACACATACACACTCTTGTCCTGTTTTTTTTATACTACAAAAGAATAGAGCTTCTTGGAGAGGATGTACTTGCTACACTTGTACTACATGTATTTTCTGTATCATTTAATCATACAATAAATCTGATGAGTTATGTTCAGCTGGTGAACAAACAGTGAAGCAATAATATTAACAAAGTGCAAGCATAACAAAACGGGCAACTGGAAAACCCCAGATGTGACAACAGTATTTTGTTCACAGCCAAGCATACAGCATGAGGTTATGTAAGTGTAATTATAAAGTGTGCTGACTGGATTAATTACAAACAAAAGTGGCCTAATTACAGTGGCATGCTGGGTTGTTTTTACCATTTAAAGTCAGTCCAAGAAGCAAGACTATATTGACTCCAATTTTTTTTTTCTTTTTTCCTTTTCTTTCTTTCTGTGAGGTTTGTGGGATATCTTAGTGGCTCTTTTAAAGGTGTTAATTGTTTGATTTTTTTATATATATATATTTTTTTTATTTCACAGTCTTGAGAGATCATGGTAATGTTCTACAATAGTGTCTAAAGTATCTAACCGATCTTTTGTAAAATGCAGCTCAGTCTTAACTGAAAAATTAATGATATACTGAGTCATCAACTGAACAGAAGATCAATGGTAATGCCAGTGGAAATAACCTTAATGTCCACTTGAATTACATCTTTACAGTTGCCTTTGGCTCTTCTCTGTCACTCCTATTATTGTCAACATATGCACTTGACTGTGTGTAAATCAGTGACTCTTGGGAATCAAAATATCTCTTATACTTAGCTCTTCATGTTGTGCAAACAATGGATTCCCTCTTTTAAAACCGCAGATGTTTTCTGTATCAACGTGAAATGATGTAAAATGATGGACATCCATTTTTTAATCCCTTTCTTACACTCTTGTTGGAAATATACCTGGATGAAATGCTTATGAGGCTCAGAGTCCATTATAGAGGCCCAGCAATGTGCATTCATGTGAACAGTCAGAAAAGACAAAAAAAGCAAACACCCATGGATTTTCTGCTACACCCACTCCTTCAGTGTTTCCACTGTTGTGAAACTGAAAACAAGACAGGACTTTGTAACATGCAGCACCATACAACTGTGCATGCTCTGTTACCATGGCATGTTCAAATACTCCAAATGGAAACCTGCGCTTGCCTTATTAATTACAAGGAATGCACTCTCCGAGTACCTCTCCAAAGCCTGAGTGCTGAAAAGTATGCCATCAAGAAGCCACAAGGCATATGAGGTGTTTGTTCTCCCTGCCCAACCAGTGTGCCTACGCTCCGGTTTCGAGGGAAGAGCCAAACTATCTGTGCAGACTTGTTTGAGTTGGAGAGCCTGCGCGGAGGCAGAGTGATTTCAAAAGGAAGGGGATGTGTAAAAATGGGGGAGAGGGTGGAGGAAAAATGGCTTTTTGGGGAAGCGGTCTTTGAACTTCAGAGCATTTGTACGGTTGTTGTAGTTACATTGCCATAGTTCATGGCTTAAGTGGAATTTGGACATACACATAAACGAACATGCGCGCGCGCACACACACACACACACACACACACAGGTAAAAAGGGCTTTGAGGAGGGCACACAGTGTTCATTCTTTCAATTTGTTGTTAAAAACTAGTAAGGAAGGGTACTGTAGACAAGACAGTATTTATTAGGAATAATTGTGGTTACAATCCAACCATCTCTCCACCACACAGAGCAGAAACAGCAGGTGGGATATGAGCTCTACCTGCATTAGTGCCAATCAATCCACTTGTAAATGTGAGCTGAATAATCTATGTAATTGAGCTGTTCATGCCGCCTCAAAAGCAGAAGCATCCAACATTAAACGGGTTCAAATGAAGGCCAGTTCTTTGGTAATTGACTTCATTTTTACCTGATGACATATTTATGAAGGGGAAAACCATTACACAAGACACAACACACTGAGGGCAAAAACAGAAGCACATAAACACAATTACTATGACAAATGAAATGTAAGGAATCTCAGGTTCACAGGCGTATCTATCTTTTAGACTTTCACAATATTCGACATAACTTTCCTATTGACATTTTATACATTTAACTGAACTTATAGTTTCTCTTTGGGATTTATTAATTCTTATCCCTGGGGAAGGAATTATAAATCTTGTGCTTGAGCTTGAAGTCTTCTTCTGATACTTCAAGTACTTACATGCAAGACTTTTCTGCATTGGTGCAGCGCTAAGATGAAGTCAATGAAAGTGAGAGAAAAGCTCTGACCAGGCTCGACTACTGTTGTGCTTATTGCTGTTAGAACTATACTGTCAAATCGCAGGAAGCCGCTGGGCAACAGCTGGCGGTGGCCTGGAGAAGCCCGCTTTCCAAGTAGATGAGCTTCTATTGGCTGAGATGAAAGTTGCTGAAAACCAGAGAACAATAGCTACAACAGTAGCTCTGAGTTTCATATTTCTTATGGCCCACTGAGAGATTAAAGGATAAACTGCTACCCTTCTGAATCAACCACTGTTTTCCAGAAACTGATGAATGGCGCTATTTTGTGAAGCTTTTCTTCCTTGTCTTTTGTGTATTCCTTTATTAACAATGTTTCATCCTTGAGTTTATTAGAAAGAAAAAGTAACAGGTGCAAGAAATGCCTCAGGTTCAGTGCTGAGGTCCAGGAATGGTTGGTTGGTTGAAGCCGGTTGGTTTACTTAGTCGAGTTAGCTGTTGGTTATAGCTTTGCTGCAGACCTCACTGGGAATGAGGTCTCACAAGTCTCACTGGATGTTAGGCTGAGTCAGGCTTTGGGGCCATGCAGGAGTGTTTGGGGTCCAGGCCAAGGCCCAGGTGTGGGCTATTAGTCCCCATCTGGACAACATAACCCTCGTCCCCCGGGCCCAGCAGGGGTGGGGCGGACCGAGCCTAAACATGCAGTTCCCAAATTAGCTTTACGATGTAATATTGCGGCCCCCTTATGTTGCCATGAAACCGCTCAAGCATCAAAGAATTCCTCCCATCTTTTCTTTGTTTCAGCCTTTCCTCTCTTACTCAGGCAAGCTGTTCTAATTTCAAACAGTTAATGGAGTCAGTTTGGTTATTTGCTAAAGGGTGATTTTACAATCCTCATTTACATCTACCACAGCAAGGGTTTTTAAAATCCACAGAAAGCAAAAATTATCCCTAAAATACCATTGTTGTTCCTTTGACAATTAATTGAATATATGGGCTTTGTTTTAACATTTATTAAGCACTATATATTCTTTAATCACTGTGGGTGTAGCCACTATTTCCACAAATTCAGTCTCGCATTCATTATCGATGTTTCGGTTGATGATGTAAATTGATACTCTCATCAAGAGCCGTGACTGCCTTGTTTCTACCCATGGAAAAGATGTGTTCATTTGTTTACTCAGTAGTTTGTATGTCCCCACAACACACAGCGAGTTCATTAACGCAGCTCTGTGTCAGCCTGCTGCAAAACAACTGAAGTGATTAGAGATTGGTTCTTCTCAAAGTATGACCAGGGAATTACTCCAAAGAGCCTGTGCAGCATAATCCAAGTATTCTGAAGCCAAACCAAAAGAAAGAGCTTTTTTCCAATTGACTTATAACACTAATTGCTTACTTACCAGACTTTCAAACAAAGCAGAAAAAATGACCATTAATGGTGATAGAGAAGAGAAATAATTCCTTGCCTAATCTTATTTAACTTTTTGCTCATGCCAACAATGCATGCAAGCATGAACACTTTTGAAAACCACTGTCTTACTGAAGATTTGCTCTAGTGTAACACTGGTATAAATAAAAGTCCTTTGGACCCACAGTGCAACACTGGGCAAAAAATGACCAGTGTTTTAAACAGCAGCTTTGTCTAATCTGATATCTGATCCTGATCATGGTTCCCATTGCTGTGAGTGTTGGTCAGTTTTCTGCCCTCGTACCACTGCAATTATTCAAAGACAGTGCAAAGCTTTGAGGTTGAGTGAAGCCTCCAGATCTCAAAGATCGACATAGTGACACAAACAATTCCTGGAAACTTGACCTAAGTATAGAAGCGCCATAAAATTCTTTGCATGTGGTTAGCGAATTCAAGCAACAGACAGAAATACATAAACACTCTCTGATGACTGTCCTCTCTTGTGTTCCCGGGGCCTTCACAAGTTATGCACATACTTTCACACCCCCGCCGTTCAAAAGAGTAATATTCCATTCACACACATACACACACATCCACACACACATACACCTTTTCTAGGTGATTACCTCTGGGTTATTACAGCAGTCTAGACAGACAAGACAGGGGCCCTTGGGAACGCTCATTGTAGCACAACTCAGGTGTCATCAGCAGCTTAGCCAGAAGCTCGGAGCTAATCACAAAGCTGTGTTTTGAATTGCATGTTAGTAGGTGTCACCTGACCATGCATATCATGACATAACACAAACATAACACTGGTAAAGTGAGGGTACTGTTTTTCCAAACAAAAAATATACCCTCCAGATAATTAAAGTATTTTGGCAGAAAGGAGCTAAGCACTGGAATAATAAAAGATTCCTGCTTGTATTTACAAAGAGCGAAATTATTAAAGGAACAATAAGCCATATTAAGTCCATACTGAGTGCATATCTAAAAATATTAGAAAACCATGTCTTGGAGATCACTGCCTGGAATTAATGATTAGAAACTATCGGGAGACCCACAGCACAGATGTTAAAACTTGTTTATTTATAGTTCATGCATTGAAGGCAGGGCTGGACATTAAATACTTGGCATCCTGTGCATAGCAATCTCTAGTGACACCCTGACTGCTTCAAAACCAGATATATGCAGTTTTGTTTTGATAAATTCTGTCGAGAATTAGTTCTTACATTAATCTCAGTGGTTAAATAAAACTGCCATAGTCAGTGGTAAAATAATCTTTCACTGAGAATTAGCAGGATTAATGTCTGCATATATACTCGAATTGATAGTCACAGGAACTTAGTTTGAGGGTTTATTTATTCCTGCACAAATTAATAGCAGATAGCGGAACGAGGCATCTGGTGGTCAGCTTGTACCCACTTTTACTGTAAACACTGTTACTGGAAGTCTTCCTAATGAATTCAACATTTTATCCTTTCAAGCAGAAGCAAGCGCACTTGCAGCTGCTCAGCTAGCCCACACATTTTCTCACTTTTCTAATGAAAATCTGTCACTGTCATCTTTGACTATGTTCAGCTTTAACTGTGGAGCAGGCCTCTGAGAAGGATCTGTTGCATACATATTGACACTCGCATTGCATATAAAAACTGCTCTGTTTGGAAGTAATGAAGAAAAAAAAACTTGTTGCTCATTTTAATGGCATGCAGAAGAAACATGCCGCCACCCTGCAATGCTGTCTGGAAGCACTGTTGTTTTTCCTCAGCTATTCTACAAAATGATCGAAAAAAAGGTTTTTATATATGTAACACCTTGTTAAATTCCACCAGAATGTGAGTCCTTTGAAAACAGACGCTGCAGCTATGCATTACTCAGTGTCTAATTTATGGGATCAGAGCAGTTTGAAGCACAAGCTCAATTAAGACGTGGTCAAGTGTTTAATTGACGTTCTCTGACAGAGCAATTGACTGAATAACTGAAGCACTGGAGCCCAAAGTTACAGATCCTAACCTCGTAAACGCTTAAAAGAAGTTATGTACACACACACACACACACATACATACACACACACGCATGCACACATGCACAGAGCCAAACCATACAAGGACACTAATACTGTCACCCATATTACAGGTTGGGCTTGTGGCCTTGGCATGGCTGGTGTGCAGCAGAGTAATGATATAGTGTTGCTGCCCGTTGATCACAAAAACTCAGAGATATAAATATCTACGTTGCACATGCACTTTAACAACCAAAGACATGCCTGTATTCAGAGCACTGAAGTCCTCTGCGAGTTGTGTAACACTGAAGGTTAAGTAGTGGTAGGAAACTCACACACTGCCAGAAACATGAGAGCAACGTTTCTTATGGAAGATGTTTGCCTAAGTTATTTTTAGGTGCAAAAGAATTAAGGAACAAATTCTTAACCCTTATTTAACCGAATAGGAACTAAGAATACACTCATAATTACAGCAACGGCAGGAGGGAGTCACTGGAAGGGAAGGGAGGATTACACAAACTGACACATTCAAATCTGGGAGGTATCCAACAACCACAGTGCTGTGCCGTTGGTCACTGAGCGGCTCTGCTCAGGCACTTGGGTTTCAGTGCCTTGCTCAAGGACAGCGTTGTTGGAAGTGGTAATTGGCGAAGAATCTTCATCTTTTTTTCTCCACTGGTCCAGAGAATAAAACGTAACTCCCAGGGCAAAAATCCACTAAATAGCCCCGAAGCGTGAGGCTATTGCTGTGAACAGATAAGCTATGATTTGTGGATAGAGGTTGTCTGGAGCCCATGTATTGACCTTAGATGCAGTTAAAAGCTAAGCCCTGCAAAGTGTGTACTTGAATATGTTTAGTGCTCCCTTCAGTTTCCCGACGTAGAACAAGAAATAAGAGCTGCATTACAAATAAATCCCAAAGTCAAGCCGGATATGGACTGTTGAGTCAGTAATAGTCAGTATCATAAAAATAAATTAAATGTTTAAAAAATCATAATGACCTCAGTCCATTCAGCCCTTCATGGAATGCTGGAAAATTGCTTTTACACATGGACTGTGTCCTCCCTTGCCATCCCACACCCGTATCTGCTGATTCATTTCAGCTTCACACAAGTCAGTTGACTTTCGAAGGAATCTTCTATAGAGACTACCAGGGTGCACGGAGGCTGAAATGAATTATAAACGCTTTCCTGTGCATCCAGCATTTGCACATGATGAGGCTTAGGTCATTGAGGTGTGCTTTTTGATCGATGAGCTGCAGGGCCAGATCACACAGCAGGCATCCGTACCACGCCAGTCCAGGTAACACGACCCTCCCCGTCCTGGTCAGAGATGCTGCATCATACCAGGCATCAGGGGATGTTGTTGTGGGAATATTCCTGCAGTCTGTCTCCCACTGCCTGGAGAACAGACATTAAAGAATGTCTGTATCTTTTTCTGTATCTGCACTTTGACGTAGACAGAGGCAAACTAAGGACACTCTGTGACCTTGAAGGTGTGGAGAACAGATTTATAGGAAGAGGAAAAGACAACATTCCATGAACAATGGGAATGTGATGCCGGCATAAACATAAATGTTTGCACAAAGTTACAATGCAGTGAGCACCACAGCAACAGCTTGTCAGTTCGTTGAGAAGAACAATACTCTTATTTTCCTTAAATCTATGCAGGTTTTTGTAGTCAAACATGAAATGGCTTAGACCATTTCAGCTTTAATGAAGTATATTTTATCAAATTAATGTCCTAAGGGCATGTTGCCAGTTCAACCTATGTGTGCTGTCATACTAAACACAAAAGGTGCATGGTATTTAAAGGCAACGCCTCAGTAGAAAGACATAAAAAGCAGAAAACCGCATTGCCTGACTTTCCAACATTACCGATGGGAAGGACAAAGAAGGTATGGTATGAATAAACTTGTGCGCAAGGGAAGCCACACCTAAAATTCTCAATGCGCACATTGAATAGTCAAAGTCTGAATAGGAGTAGCTTAAACATGCACATCTCATTCCACATAAGAACCACATAATTCTATAGAGCTCATAAAGATACTCGCTGTCAAATGCACGCACATTCTTTTAATGGTTGTGGAGAGATGTGAAATTGCTCTACATTCCACAAATATTATTTCCCCTCCCCTATTTCTCATCAAACAGTTCACCTTCAAGTTGATGTGTTTGGCTTTAGTTTGCATGCAGATTTCTTGTTTTACATCAGGGAAACCAACAGGAGAGCTTGACCTGCTGTAGGGTTTAGTATGCATGAGGCAAGGAGCGCAGAAACTGACAGAAGTTAGAGCCAGAATCCATATATCACACCTTAATTTGCAAGAAATCCGCATCAAATATGCGTGTTGCAGGAGGCTGCACATCCCTGTGCATAATTTCACGGTTGGAATCAGCAGAGCGGAGTGTATGTGTGTAACAACTGAATTACGCTTCAATGTGAAGGTCAGAATCGGGCTGCTAAATGTGATCAGTGGTCACGGTTAACATGGTCAGGATCACTTCCTGTGATTTATTTTTTTGTTCAAGAAACCCTTCAGAGTTGTTAAAAGGAAGAAGAAACATTTTCACCTTGTCTTCATATCTTTATATGCTACTATTACTTGGGAAAATTAGAGCAACACAGGAATATGACAATGTAGGAATTCAAGCTTGTAATTCAGCTGAATGACTGAAATACAAACGCTGCATAAACATCGCGCTTCACTATGAAAAAGAAGATTTTTTTTTTTTTGGTTTTTCTATGATGGTTTTCTTTCCTAGAAGCGATCACGCTCCTCCAGGAACCCACACATGATGCGACAAAAGCTTTCTCTGGCATGCTTCAGTACGGGAGGTTATCTTTAGCCCTCGTTGCTGAAATAAAAGACAACATATACTTGAGTGAATTCCCACCCCCCAAAACCTCCGAAACTCCATGTTCTGGTTTCACTTGTTGATTTTATCGGAACATTTTTTAAGCGCTTGGTGTGAATTACAGTACAATATTCCAGTATGGAAGAAAGGAAAGTGTAAACAGAGGTGCGGGTGCCACAGAGTGAGTCAGAAGCTATTTTCAGGCCATGAATGGAAGAGATAGGAAGTAAGGAAAAGTGAGTGGAATGTGATTGGTTTCGCTGACACTTCAAACACAACATGGAACTTTGGAACAACATGGAATATGTTCTGTTGGTGGAATCAAGTTAATACTGCAGTTCACTATAAATAGACCATTCTGCATATTTTGGCCGTCTGCAAGGAAACAAACCATCAAACAAAATGAAAAAATAAAATAAAATGCTACCCATGCTGACCTTTCTCACATGCCATCTTATGATTGCTTTTATTAGTATTTCCTTGAAGACTGATGGTTAGATGTTGTGCGTTCAGAGAACTTAATTGTAAGATTGATGCCAATTTTTGCACTGATGACTGATTGGACTGATTTTTTTCCCTATAAATAGAAGGTGATGTGGTAACATGAAGTGTGCTGTGGGTGGATTGGGTAATATTTTCCGTTTATGAGAGTCTTGAAAAGTTTTAGCATCGTAATATCTAAATAACTGATCTCATGTAATGGGATTATAGCAATCGGAAAGCAATGAAACTGACAGTGGTTCCTTTATGCTTACATATATTTTGTAAATTAGTTTCTAACATTAGGCAGTTAAATTTTGGACTTCTGACAATAAGGAGTTTTTTTAATTCTAAGATTAAGGGCACAGATGCAGGATGTTACACAATATTGCAGATCACTGTAGAAAATGCTTAAATACACACCATTCATATCATGGCTTATGAAGTGGCTCTACCGCTAATCCAGAAGTCGCTGATAGTGATCAGATTGTGTTATGGATTTTGTTCCTGATTAAAATTTTACACGGGGAATCAGTTATCTGTGACATGCAGAGTAAACGTTTGAATGGAGCCGTCGAGCCCCTGCCAAATGCTCTAATGGTTTCAGCCTCTGCGCCTTCACTTCTTTTTGAACTTGAAGAGATGAAATGTCAAATAATTCTCATCAGTACCACATTGGTCGTGCTGAGAAGAAAAGGCCGGTCCATGAATGATTCATTTGTTCTGAAATCTGTGAAGAATAAACTAAGAGTCATAGACACACACGCGCACACACGCACTCTCTCTTCTCTCTCTCTCTCTCTCTCTCTCTCACATACACACACGTGCAAACACACAGGCACATACTCCAATACGTCAGTGCAGTCATCATCATTTGATAATGGAAGTTCCAGCCATCCAAGTAAGGCCTTCCATCTGCGGAGGCCGAGAGAAAATATTATGATTAATTAATAACAAGATTGATTGTGCCAAATGATCGCCGTGAGGTCGGTTCTTATATCCAGTGAGGAGCCCCCATGGTGCCTTTTCCGAGAAAGCACCGTAAAAGATTGGATGACAGATGCGAGTTAAAGAAAATGGCTGTGACTCCAGCAATTGTCATGGGGCATCAGCGAGTATTATTTTTCATGTTTTCTTAAACAACCATCACAGACATGCTAAATAAGTGCATGGATTCACATGGTGAGGAGAGCAGAAATCAAGCCTAGTTGGCACTGAAAGCAGCCACCTTTCCCAGCCTGGCTTGGCATTAGGGAGAAAAGTGTGTGTGCGCATGTGTGTGTGTGTGTGTGTGTGTGTGTGTGTGTGTGTGCATTCAACGTGAATCCCACATGCTGGAAAATCAATCCAAAATCAACTCAGGACTCTCATTTCCGTTAGTTTTGTTGTTTGGTGAGCTACACAAATATTATTATTTCAGATATCAGTAAGTACAAGTACCATAAATGCAGGGTTCGTTTCCATAAAGCACCACATCTCTTTAAAGGAGGTTTTACTTGGACGGGGTAAAGTGAATCTTGGGATCTGAGGGTTTGTGTGTATGTGTGTGTGTGTGTATATGTGTGTGTGTTTTCCTGGACTCTCTTAGGCCAACAGGTAAGGTAATCTTTTGATCTCGCATAATCATGGTTTGCGGCGATCTGGCCAACGGAGCTTTTGAATAAATGGCTTTGTGTTTCTATTCCAGAGACTTTCAAGGCAAACGTTCGGGACTCGGATTCCCTTTTAGGGCTTCGTTCAAACGCACGCGGCCTGCGGAGCAAACGCATTGAAGGCGAGCCGATTTCTGAGTCAGGAGAAGCGGAGTCGTTAATGACAGTGCCGAAGATTAAACGCAGAGAGGGTTTCCTGGAGAGCAGAAGTGAGTCATAGCATTGTCTCATGCGAGGACCGGAGTCATGCAAGACCCTGTTTCACACGACTTAAATCAGTTTTCCCCTCGGCCAACGGCAAATATTTCATGAGATGTTTTTCCCTCCCTGCAACATAAGACTGGTTTTACGAAACATGTATAAATTATTGATCTAAGGTGGCTTTAGAACTCATAACCTTGCCTTAGTGCCAATGACATCACAGGCCCGCCATTTACTTCAGACGCTGGGCAACAAGACTCAAATGTCATAAAAAAAAGAGCCTGCAGCACAACCTCTTGTAATGTGAATTTCACAGAGCTCACGCTGGCATATTTCGAGCAGCCATGCTTTGCCTCTGTCAGAGCTTTCAAAAACCGACCGCTTCACCAACTGGAACGCCAGCGGATTTTGCTTTAATAAGACACATTTTTCACGGGCTTCGCATTCTGTGGCCTGCGCTTTGTCACACAACAGATTGAGACGGCTCCGCTGCCAGCCGCCAGTCGACTTCTGTGGCGCTGTAATCCGCCGCTAATGGACGTAGTTCACGGCGAAGCGCATTTTAATCCTCATTTGCGATCGTGTAATATAAAGCACATGCTCCGCAGTGGCCCGGGACTGGAGGGAAGGCGTCCATCCGTTCCCTCCCAGCGTCAGGCTGTCCTTTCCACAGCTCTCCATCCTAGATTTATGAAGCCGTAAACACAGGTCAAGTTGGCTTTCAGCACATCAAAGTCTTGCCCTTTCGCTGCCAAGTTGGACAGAGACGGGCCTTCCCAGACTACAAAGGCACCGCATCCTATCCTGCGAGAGGAAGTAGAGCTGAATTTGACTCTATAAATGTAATCATGTCCATTGGCTGTCTCGGGGGGATAGTTTGGCATTGTGGGCGGGATGCGTTGCTGTGGGATGAGATTTCCATTCGTCAGTTTCATCAGAACAGATCCTCTGGCCCATCTACAGAGTCCCCTTTCTCTTTCAATAGCATATTTAGTAGACAGTGGTTTAAACACTCTGAATAACTCATACAGCTCATAAGGGGGGGGCCAGTGAGGAAAGTTTGATGTTCGTGCATTGTTTTTAAAGGAGAATCAAAGTGAAATGAGTGTGTCTACTTTGTAAAGCCATTGTTAACACTGGACTGGACTTGTTGCCAAAGTGCTTATATTGTTTGAATTAGAGTAACACATGCAACTCTAATACTGTGGAGTACGCTTCACTGAAAGGAAATCCTTGGGCATTGTGTGTCTCCATTTAATACATCCTATCGTAAACTGCTTCATATAACTTCTGGTATCACTGTGCTGTGGTTTTGTCAGCACTGAATAAGTGAGAGTCAGCTTTCATCTTCTGGATACGACCTTCGCTGCACACCCAACTCTGCTGCTTCCTCCCCTCAGCTCACATTGACCAGGAAACTGTGAAGACGCCGCAAAGCCACAGTTGCAATCGGACTAAAGCTTTAAGCTCGATTAGGTCAAAGATAAGATTTAATTGGAGTATGTTGCTGTCCAAGTATTTATGACTCAGTCAAAGAATGGATTTACTGACTGTAGCAGCCTTTGTCAGCGTCTGACAAGAAGAAGACTTTCTTCCGGTTGAGCTTTTGGGTCACATAGCGGAACAAAACAGTGGGTTGGTAGGAAAAAAAAACATTTCTGGAACAACATGGAGTCTGTCTCCTCATCTGGCCAAAAAGCACATTGTTTTTAGCCTTAGCATTGCTTGGCTTTGCGTTTGTCTTCCTGTGACGTGTGACCTCTAACCATCGGAACATGTGCAGAACGCCTCGTCCCATTGTTGGACAATTGAAGCGTTTACATAAAATGTTTACCTGACATTTGAAAAAGTATAGTTGAAAGTATAGTTGAAATGTTGCCCACTGTCAGTGAGTCAAGTCTGAAAGTGTCAGACAATGAA
>OMLF01028193.1:7798-29143 GCA_900302615.1 Holocentrus rufus
AAAAACAGGAGTGCGGGAGTGAGCAAGACCTAGAGAGAGAGAGAGAGAGAGAGAGAAGGACATAAAAGAGCAGGTTTGTAGCTCCATGCTGCTTTCCCCTTCAGCCCCAGCTGCTTTATATACTGAATCTTTTCATGTGCAAGTGCCTGAGTCCTCCACTGAAAACCGGACCCACAAAGAGCCCTCACAGCCTTGGGCCTGTGGAAAGGTGACACAATCAATAGCCTTTCCCTCCCTGCTTTTTCATGCTGGTAATGTGGTTGTGGATGGCAGTATCTCCCGCCCCGTTTGCAACTTTGAACGTACTGAAACAAAAAAAACACAATGAAAATAAAAAAAAGGAGGGAGAAGCACAGTGAATGCATGGATTCAAGTGAATTGTTTTGACTGTATCTCTTGGCATCCTTTGTGTAGTCCGTGCGGTGTGTATTTTCCCAGAATCCCAAAATAAGAAAATATTCCAACCTTTTATCATCCATGTGTCTTGTGTGTGTGTGTGTGTCTTGCTTGAATTATTCTTTCATGCAGATATCCCCTCTCCTTGTAAGCCTTCTGCTTACATAAAAAGGCAAAGTGTAAATTAAAACGTGAGCCTCTGACATGAGATTTTCTATGGCCTTTTTGAACCTTTGTGGTGCAGGTGCTGCCTGAGATGGTTAAAGGCATAAACAGAGCCAGACTGTCTCCAAGGAGGTATCAGAGCTCCTTTTCCATGGAGTGCACACGGTTAACGTTGTGCTGGCTGTCAACTAGTATTTACAGTGTCAGTATCATCATCTCAGTGAGGTTTCTCCTCACTTTAACAAGGCGATGGAGATGATATAGATAGCAAATATCCTCACATCATGAATAACTGCTTGCCAGTCGAGCTTTTTAGAGTAGTGAGGATTAGAGGTGAGAGAATCCAAATGGGCTGTTTGCTGTGATAAGCGGAGCGCGAAACTGCCGGTATCCCTCTACATCAGACAAGTGACCTTTGTTCACAATAAGCATTAAACTGCCGCATGTCTGCTCTTGGCACAAGAAATATTTCTGTCTTAAACATAAATCCACTGCTGCCTGTAAACGGAAACAGCGATCTAATTAATCGATGCATCAGATGGTACAACATCTGTTTTCTTACACTCATAACATGAAAGTTGCTCCACTACAAGAATGATGAAACTGTGTTCAGTTAATGGGCTTGCCTAAATACTCACACTTCCAGCCACTTCATATTGAATATCCAGGGCAGGGTAGCCTTGGGGTTAGAGGAGTGGGCATGTGGCCAGAGGGTGTTCAGTTTGAATCCAGACTTGTTGAGAAAATCTGAGAAAGTGAATGAAAAAGCCTCTGCTCTACCTTGACAACGACTTGCAAGCTGCGAGCTGCTGATCACTTGTGAAAGTGCTCAGTCCAAAAAACAGATGTGGCTAAAACGGGCAGTATGCTTGAAAAGAAGTAGAACTTTTAGGGCAAAAAGACATTTTGTGCTTCATGTTCTTTAGGTATTCTTTGTGCAAGACTCTACTTCTACTTATGATACATCTCAAGATACAGTTTTAACAGAAAACAGCCAATCAGATTCAAGTATTTGCATTTGCACTGGAATTACAATATATTTGTTACCCACCTTTTTTGGATCCCAGAGGAAATGCAACAACAAACTGGACGCAACTGATTTCTGTGTTTGCTCAGTCTGCCCCAACCTGAATGACACTAATGTAAAGGGCAGGGGTTGGAGTTAAGCTGAAATTGATATAGTCAGACTCTGGAACAGTGAATGTCTCAGAGAGGGTGATAACTAATCCATACCTCTCAGTGAGAACCCCTTACAGGCCCAGCTGGAACAATAAACCAACTTCCACTGACACCAGTTAACCTGATGGAGTTACAATATGGTGACAGCACACCCAGCATCAGTGACAGCTGTAACTGAGCTCTGGCACCTAGGGTTTGAGCTCCTGTACCCATGCCAGGCAGAATGAATCAGTCCTGTAGAGCTCAATGTAAAATCAAGAATAGAGCTCCCAACTGCAAAATTCCAATTAAGCTCCTGGCTGTGACCAGCATGTTTCCCGACTGCAGGCCATTTTGTCTCTGTGCTGTTCACAAAAATACAGTTGCAGATGAGAGTGCTGTCATTTTCGACAAAAAAAAGGCACCGCATTTTTCCATTTGGCATTTTTTCTGCCTATCACATTTCTCCCTGCATTCATCATGGGCAGATAAGTGAAACCATGCTCTGTATTTTAGTCACAGCACTTACAAATGACTTCATATTGCCAGATAGAAGAGAATTGTTTTGATATCGAAGTGCATTGCAACTATGCTCTAATGATGTACCATCACCCTACTGAATGTTCAAACTCTTTATTGCTCTGACATTTTCTCACAACATTATTGCTAACAATCTAGGAGTGCTCAGTTTAGAAGTGGCTTTTGATTACAGCGTGGAAGAGGCCTTTCTCAACATGCTGTTGAATACTAACAAGTGATTCAGATCATCTCAAGAGCCATCTACAGGATCATCATTACTGTTTTGTATATTTGGTAGCCAAAGCCATGTACACAGGCTAATTGTGATGGGTGAATGAGGGACATTCAGGTGTGTGTACGAGGAGAGCAAAGCCAAAGTAAAAAATAGTTTCCATTGTTTTTGGCAGCTGAACTGTGTAAGTGGAGTTTTTACCATGCATGCGTGCAGTAATGCATTTCAATGAGAACATGCACCTCTCAGCTCCACTATATATGCCTCATGTGTTTGTCGTTATTCGTGCACGTGCAGAAGAACATTTGAAAATACTTTAACTTTTGCATAAGGCACTCAAGGCGCCTTTTGGATCCTTTGTCATTCTGTCCAATAAACTTGGAGTTGGTTGCAATGTAAATCACTGTAGACTAAATGAGCTTATCATGCCATACGGCAACACTTTAGATCTATCCTCAACTAAGAGCGGCTCTTGGCTTTGTAGCATTGTTAATAAAGTTAGAAAATCGTGAAAACTCTCCTTGCATCTAACATAGCAAACCAGACAGCAACATGCAGCTGCAAGATTAGTGACAAAAAAGGCTATCCTGATATGATGGTGAAACTTGAACGTTGGCATGTCAGCTATTATATCCTCATCTAAAAGCAAAGCATGTACCAGCAGCCTGCCACTGCTCAACCATGTTGTGGCACTGAAATGCATTTGCTTACTTTTTATCATGTCAGTCACATATATGCCATCCAGCCCCCCAAAAATACGTGACCAAGGAGACTGGAGATACGTTTATCTGAACCCAACCTAAGACAGGTACATTAATAATTGTGTAACCTTGATTGTAAGTGAGCAGTGACTGTAAAGTGAGCACATAGAGAACTGTAAGATCTTGCATTAAATAATATGTGTGTGTATGTGTGCAGGCACATTTGAGTTATAAAATCAAATGCTTTGCATATATTACATGATTACATTACAGAAACATATTACAGCAGCATACCCTTTAGTGCAAAAGCCACATCAGAAGTCAGAAGTGAGATTGACCCTGTGTCCCTTACATGGTCCGATGTAAGGTCATGTGGCATTGCTTTGCCAAGTGGTTTTTGATCACTTACCATAATCTAATAACATGTGTGCACCTGCCTCCACTCTGGCTATACACTCCCCGGAGAAGCAGGCCCAGTGTAACAGGAACAGACATGTTGCAAGAGCCGTGTAGTGATACAATAATGGCTGAAAGCAATAGATGCAGCTCCCTACTGATCAATGGCTGGAGTTTTCATTATGGGGAAAAACATTACAGAAACTTGGCAAGGGAGAATCAAAATAAAACTTGGCTTCATTTGTAATATCTGCCTTTTATCTTGTTCCGTCTCTCTCTGGTCTGGCCTGGTATCTGGCTTATGAGTCAGACAGCAAATTCACAGATAGAAGCTGGAGCTTGGTTTAGAGTCCAAACCCCAAATGCGTAATTACAGTAAACAGTGTCCATGAGATCTAACTCTCGAGCAATAGCCCCTTTGTCTCCAGTGAGCTCCGGCTAACAAGGCTAGCTTTATTCACGTGTGTGGCCTCTGGTTTGAGCTCCCATTATGCACTGGGTGGAGTGAAAAGGCTTGAGTGTACCGGTCCTTAAGCACAATGCTCCTCCCCACGGCTTTTTTACAACAGGTAGAGGAGCCAGCTCTCAAATTATAAAAGGAACAAGATGAGGAGAGATGAAGGTCTCTTAACAAATGTCAGTCTGCTGCGGTCCTGCCCATTTCTTTTCTTTCCCATGGTAAGCCCATGATCTCCTGTCCAGAGAAGATATTGGAAAAATACAAATGCAAATCCTCTGCCTCCCAACAGTTCCACCTGGGAGAATCTTGAGCTGTCAGTTATTGAATGTCAGAGAGAGAGAGAGAGAGAGAGAGAGAGAGAGAGGAAGGGAAGGAGGGAGGGCACAGAGAGAGAGAGAGAGAGAGAGGGAGAGAGAGAGAGACAAACAAAGAGACAGAGACAGAAAAGGAGAGAGGGGTATAGTTTGTATATGTGACCCATGAGCACATGGGGTTTGATTGAGCATAACCTTTGTGTTGTGTGTGTATGTGTGTGTGTGTGCATGTGTCTGTGTGTGTGTGTGTTTGTGTGTTCCCTGTGCAAGAATTGAATGCTATTTGAATTGGTCCACCTGGGACCCCCTTCCCAACGCTAGCTCAGGTGTTCTATGAATGTGATTTATTTCCAGCCAAGGAGATCCAAATGAAGATGAGGCAGGGACCACTATGACTGTCTGGAGAGATGGGGAGAGATACAGAAAAATGCAGAATGGAAAAAAAAAAAAAAAAAAGTAAATAGTAAGGGGAAGCTGGTGTGTGTTTGCTAGAGCATAAAGTAATGCAAACTCATTGTGCTCCTCAGTAGCAACTGCGCGGGGTAAAATGATGTAGATCTGTGGGTGTGAAATGATAAGAATAGTTTCATTCCAATGATCGCACAAAATTAAGACAAATGACTCCACTTTTTAAAGGATAGCGGGAGGCTGAGAGCTGCTGGCTGACAAAATTGTAATACCTTCTCAGACTGGATTCTCTGTATTTTAGAGCTATTACATGATGGACTTTAGGTAAGATATGAACTCATCTTTATTAATGTCACTTGCCATGCTTAATTCATGTTAGTAATCCCATTTGTCAACATTATTAACAAACATGTATAACAACATAAATAAATGCAGTTGTTAATGTATATTTAACATTGTGTAATCATATTATTCATGTGTAATTCATGTTAGGAAACCCATTATTTTGCATGTATAACATGAATTAATCCAGTTGTTCATGTGCATTTATCATGAACCTTTGTTATTCATGTGTAATTCATGTGAGTAAATGCATTAGTTAACATTAGTTGATGAAGTGTATTTGTTAGTTTTTAAAAATGTACTATTTTGAAACAGAAAACTCCACATTCACCGTATGGATGAGCGATGGCTCTGGGCTTTGTAATCTCCATTTTTTTCATTATGCAATGAATGACATTTGCAGTTTGTTTCAAGAGACACAGGAGGTCTGACGCGCCTCTCTAAGGTGTACGTTGACGTGAAGGCTATGGAGTCAGAGGTTATATGAGATTCTCCGCGGTTAGAAGCTGCATCCCCTCTTTCTCTTTCTCTCCTGCATTGAAACCCCCAGCTCACACTCCTAACACCGATGACCTCCGCTTTCCACGGGGAGCCGGGCGAGGCTGAGGGGGAAAATGAGAAAGAGAAGAGCAGGAATACAGGGGAGTCGGACGTGAGCGTGAGCGTGTGTGTGTGTGTGTGTGTGTGTGTGTGTGTGTGTGTGTGTGCGGCTGGAATGTGAATGAGCATGACATGGGGTGTGAGGAATGAGGACGTTTCACACAATGACTACAAATGCGCCCATTCATTTGTTGCACTGCCTCAATTTGCTCATTGGACACCCCTGAATGTTGATCTATTCACTTCTCCGGCGTGTCGTTCTCAGCCTTCCTACACACATCTGTGGAAGCATCTTCTCAAAACCGGCGTGTCTGCAGTGTGATCAACGAGATCCTCAGCCTGCACAAGCCTGACCTGTCAAACATGCTGACGCTAACACGACATAAGTGTGTGGTTGAGCGGCCAGACGGCGTGTACCATACATGCCGGCTGTGAAAGTTTGTATTTAGCCGCAGAAAACATGGTAGCCCACAGTCATCTGTGCCTGCAGGCGTTGGGTTTACACCTGACCTTTAAACACAAACAGCCTCAACATGCTGGATTTATAGATTGCTTGCCTGTGTCCCATATAATTACATTACTGTAATAATATGATTAATGGTTTATTGCTCAGCATGAATAATGAAAAATAAAGTGCATGGGATTTGTGTTATTAATTTGAATACACATTAGAGATTCACATATAGTGGATACCCATTTAATTAAATGCCAGACTGTGTAGATTCTGGTTTAGGTGAAAAGTCAAGTGTGTGAAATAGGCTCTGGCCTGGTTTGTATCAAGAGGAAAATTAATTCTCTCAGCTACTGTAAATGAGATGTACTCTATCACAGATATGACAGCAGAATTATGGGGAATGAATTCCATGTCATCCTGATGATACTCCTTTCATACAGTATAATGTGATCCAGAATGAAAAAGTTGGCCTGTGTGAAATTCAAACCCTATTTCCTCTCCCTCTCCCTCACATTCTCGCGCTCCCTCATGTGCAGAACTATTGACCTTGGAGCGGTCTGTGAAAAAGCTGACGGCAGACTAACTTTTTCCCTTTCGTTCATTTTCTGTCAGCCACCCAAGAGTTTCTTTCTTGTCTTAGCTGTCTGTCTGTATTTCTCTAACCTCTTGATTCCTGTGATGTCAGCTAAAACGTTTATTGCGAGAAGAGAAATCAACTTTAGTGCAATATGTTGGGCAGAATTTGAGGGAATGTTATTTCTATAATCATTCTATGATTTATGATACTGTGTTGCTCAGATGAGCAGGAGAGTTTGATTACAGCCTCAAGTATGCCGGTGTTTATATGTGTGCACTGTGTGTTTTTGGAAATAGATTAGTGCCAGTAGAGATTGTATTTGAAATATGTGCCATGTTTATATTAAGCTGTTAAATTACAAAAAAAAAAATCTGACAGAAAAGCATAAAAAAAAATTATAGGTTTGATATAATTGAATTCAAAATTGAAATTTGTGCAGCACAATGGGAAATTGAATGCACAGCCTTGAAAGTGAATATGATTATTACATAATATCCCTCAACTAAAAGTTGTTACAGCTGTACTATATACTTTATCTTACGACCTTACCAAGACTTTTATGAGTCTAATTCAAATATAAGTAGGTTTTCTGTCCTTTGTGTATATTGTAACGTGCTGCAGAGTGTTATGAAGCAATTTGTGGGGGTGAAAACATCAGCTCCCCATTAGGCTGGTACACAGTAATGAAGTGCTGGGTGGGCAGGGCTGTGTCTTGCTGAGTTTAGATAAAGAGGCTGCAGAGCAGAAAGGATGTAATTAGCTGTATTTACCGCTGCTAGCATAAGGCCTGTAGCGTGGAAAGACTGACTGCGTCACAACTCAGTAATTACACCTGCCTCACGAGGGGCTGGATGCACACCAGTCTAAAGCATTATGGTCATCTGACCACGCTGCCACGTACCCCAGAGCATTTTGATGTAAACACAAAATGCATTTATGTGATGAGAAAGAGGAACTGTAAGGACGCTCACCCCTGTGTCCTAATTCATT
The DNA here is from genome assembly GCA_900302615.1 of Holocentrus rufus. Taxonomy (NCBI): domain Eukaryota; kingdom Metazoa; phylum Chordata; class Actinopteri; order Holocentriformes; family Holocentridae; genus Holocentrus; species Holocentrus rufus. Next base: position 15,511 of record OMLF01028193.1, read on the forward strand.
GGGATTGTTTCCCCCGTGCCTTTGAGGAGAATTAAAGCGCTGGAATCCCCAGCCGCTGTTGTCGATACTGTTTTTCTGAAAAGGATTGGTTTATGTAAATCTACAGTCACAAATCTCAGTAAGGTGAGCCCCTCTTGCCACTCTGGGACTTGGTTTTTGGTGTGTAGGAGATTTATTCTGTTGGACCAAAGAGAGAGTGTCTGGGACGTGGTCAGATCTGGGATCAATGAAAGAGTGGCCAGTGAATATCCCAGCTGTGATTACACTGCAGTATGTCAAGAGAGTATAGGACCTCACTCCCTCGCCCTCTCTTTCTCTGGACTCTGGCACTATCTTCAATACAGAGAAGCTGGCTTTTGGCCCCTTTTATGTCCAAAGCAGTTCTCTAAACAGATCTGGCGATGGTGCAGTTACTGGCATTCTAACTTGTCAGGCAGATATTATCCATCTATCTATCTTTCTGTCTATAAGTAAGACATTTCCTCGACAAAAGTATGCTAATTATCTTACCCAAGACAAAGGAATACAGAGCTACAATGATGAATGGCTTTGTTAGAGCAGGTGGGCTTGTTCTCTCCAAGATAACCTCCTGTATGTAGAGAGGAATGTGTTATCCATTCAAATAGCCTTATCTAGATACACAGGAGGTGCTCACTGTTCTCTACTGTTGTAATGAGAAGACATAGAAAGATGAAATAAAATGAGATGTGCCGCCCCGTATTATCATATAGATAACCAATATCGTACGAGTGAATTTGTGATCAATATGTGTGTGTGTCTATGCATGTGTGAAAATGCAGTGCAGATTGTTTTATTTTATAGACAAAAGATAAATGCGGCAAGGCAGAGAAATAAGGAATAATGGGGATATTTTGTAGCAAGTTCCAGGGTGCAACAGATGATTTGGTGCTGTTGGCTTTCAACTATCAGATACAAAAACATTCAGCTTGTGCTTCTGTGACTGTGCTGCATGGGCCAGGGCATTCATTCATTTTGAGAGGCAGTTTCAAAGGGGTGATTGGATAACCTTTCCAGTGCACACCTTGGGCTAAATTGTAGTGCATGTTTATAGGGGCAGATCCACTGCTTGGACTAGGCTCCATAAAACACATAATCCTTTATACTGACACAACCGATTGCAGAGAGCTTGTCAAATGTTTCTCCGATCCATAAAATGTGCTCAGAGGGGTTTTACGCCGGAGTTGTTGTGGATGTAACGCTACTATATACAGTATGCTGACCTCCCAAAGAAACAGCGGTGCTCAAACAGCACAGGAAAAAAAAAAAAAAACAGTTTTATCCTACAAGCGGTGATGAGGATACTTATTTTTTTGTTCACTGGAGTTTGTCCTCCTCAAAATAAAATCACGTGGGCTTGCTCAGCCTCAGTGAGGCATCGAAGTCCACAATACAGTATGTAAGAAATACTAGTATTATGTCTACTTCCCTTATCCAGTGCATAATGTAAATTCCACCGTGCTACATCTGCTCAAATAGCCTATACATTTTTATTTTAATAGAAAGGTGGGTGGTCCTTTTCACATGCATACATATGCCAATTAGCTGTGATGGGAGGCGCCTCCTGCCAAGTGAAAGTGAAAGTGAGGTTTATCTGCTTTAAATTGGGACCAATAATGTGATGGATTTGACTTTTTTGTTTCTCTTTCGTAGCCGTGATTAACTATCACCTACATGTGTTTAGACAAGGAGAGATGCATTTCAGGCAAAGGATGATGATTATTGGATTTTTTTTCCCAATACCTCTGCAGTGGAAGCATGTTGAATCATTACAGGACTGTCTTTAAAATGACAGTAGGGTTGTGATTAATCTATTTCAATGTCTATTAAAAAACTCCACAGGAATGAAAATGATCAAAAATATCCCATTGAAATTCTAACACCATTCAAAAGAAGTACATGAAGCTATGTAATTGGGTGACCATAAATAGTGCTGCACCCAGGGATTAATAAATGTGAACAATATAAACTGAGCCAGAGAAAACAAATGGATTTCTCTTGAAATGAAAGCCTTTTAAGACAGTGAGACTCTCCAACTGAGGTTGTTTATCCTCCCAATCCACCATGTTGATTAGTAGACAATGGGATGCAGCTCAATTTACTTCTAATTAGGGTTTTAATGTGTGTTATTAAATACATCGCCATGTCCCAATTAGAAAACACTGGGGCCATACATCATTTTAATTGATATCCACCTCGAGCCACATGGGCTCACGATATTCCATCAGTGTTCCCAAAATGATCCTTGCTTGCAGAGCAGAGAAGCGAGAGTAAAGTCATTTTATTGGAGCACAGACATTGACTTTATGGCGTGTCTATGTGTGTGTGTGTGTGTGTGTCTGCACTGCCTGGCTGTGTGTGCGTCTGGATTTGTGCTTTTCTTGTGCTTGTGTGAGCTAAGGGACCTTTGAGAACAGTGCTATGGTTCCTCATTATAAACCGCACATCTCCCATGATGCCAATGCTTTCTGTTTATTGAATGGCAATGTGTTAGGGAATGCAAATGCAATCCGCTCCATGCATTTTGTCCATGCAATCACACTTAATAAGCTATAGTTGAGTGCAGCCAGGCAATATGGATGCATTTGATTCAGGTTTGATCAGCGAAGCCAAGCTAAACCCCCGATACAGAAATTATGGTCTATAGTGCATGTGTGTCATGGAATGTTTAGGGAATTATTTACAAGAATGGCTATTGGAAATGTTATAATATGTCTTGATTTGGTTGTTTCTGACACAGAATCTAGATGACCCTCAATATTATAATATTATTAACTGTACTGCTCAGTGTCTGTTTTATTAAATGTAGAAGTTTTACTTTAATGTAAAATTTTAAACGCCACCCACAAAACAAGGAAAGGAATGGGAGGTGTGGTGTTTCTAATGGAGGGTAACAAATTTGAGATATATAAAGCGTATAAATGAAAATAAAGTATACTGAAAACCCATCAGCACTCGTGCACCTTTCTGGACCAAGTTAGATTGCATTGTGTGGTCATCAGGGTTGAGGCAGATAAAGCGGCCATCGATCAATAACCATTTCTTATCCTCACCCTTCATCTTCTCTCTATCAAAGGGCAAAAGCTCTTTTCACAAGTGATTCTGCCACAGATAACCACCTGTTCAAGCCTTGACTGGTTCAATCTTCTCCCTCTCTCTGTGTCTGCTAATATTACCACTAACCTCCTCCTCCTACTGTACATTATGTCTGCTACCACTCAACCAAGGAGAGAGGACGGGGATTATGTACTCTCTCGCTCTTCCTCGCTCCGTGCCTCTCATGAGACTGTATATGCATGTGTGCCTATATGAAGTTTAAACTCTCCACAGGGTTTTTTTGTGCTTGTTGTGTGTGTGCGTGTGAGAGGGGTGTGAGAATGCAAATGTGTTTGAGCTTAGCTGACGATGTTATTTACATGGGAGATCACAGTGATGCAGAGCAAACATGTCTCTTTTGTTTGAAGAGGAACTTAGTGGCGGTAATACCAAATAAATCATGTTGTGAATAATGGGGGTGATTTTACATTTCCTTTTCTCCCTGCTTAGCCGGTGACTGCTGATGCCTTTTTGTTTAAAAGTTTTACCATATAAGCTAATTAGCCCGACAACACATTTTAAACTCTCCAAGAGCAAAGATGGAGTCAGATCAAGCCTCCATTAGGCCATGAGGGAGTCTCATGTTGCCATGTTCATTATGTTTTATTTACTTAACAAGCGGTGCTTTTTTCAACATAATTAAAAAGCCTTCATTGACCCTTCCCCGCCCCCTCAAAGCACTGTTTCAACGAGAGCCCCTTTTAGTATTCATGCGTCTCTCCACACCTAGCCTTTAGCTTTTAAGTGAAAAATACAGATGGGGGTAGGAAAAGCATCGCCCTTCCCAGAGGAGTTGACATTGCATGACTGCTGAAGTAAAGGTTGGATTATTCTTATGGAATCACCCATGATCTGCATACTTGTTGGATATTCCTCTGCAAGGGAGAAGCTTGCCTTGTTTGTGAGGTGATGCAAGGCTTCAAATCTCCTGGTAGTGTGATTCAGACCAAAGGAGGAATCAGGATTATACTTAAACACCAACTGTGCACCAACTGTACTGATAGATTATTCCCGGTCTGCCATCATAAATATTCATGGAATAACCGATATAATGATCATTACTTTAAGAGTCGGCGGTCAAAGCCAGGCATGTGAAGCGAGAAGCACACATATAGTTTGTATTTTGTACAAAATGACTCTGTGTGAGTGATTTAAACATCACAGTCCAAAGCCTCGGATAGACGTTCCCTGGAATCCTGTTCTATTGACTATCAGTTTAACACTTATTCCCCTGGTTTCTCCTGGCAGATCAATAGTTAGACACTGTCTTGGGAGAATAACTTCCCAGAGGAGCAGACGCATGGACTAGTGACCTGTCTCTCTCTCTATCCCTCTTAACTATGGAAGAAAGGACTGTTATCAATCTAAATACATCACATGTATCTCCCACACACACATCAAGCTTCAACCGAACACTATAAGATTGGAAAAAAAGCACGCTGAGCATTTTTCTTCATATCAAGATTATTTGCTTGGTAATATCAAGACAGATACCGAGCTCAATTTATCTCTATATCCTATGGCAATATCATACATGGTAATTTTCTTCTCTGTGATGGAAAATAAAATTGTAATTGAAAGTGAGAATAAATGTTTTAACAGGTGAATCCCCCAGCGAGACGTGTTTGATAATATTTTCTGCTTTGACTTTTGGGACAGGGATGAAACCTGCTCTGTATAGATCCACGTTTAGATAGCACATTAATCTATCCCAGTACAGTGCTGACTACCCCACTCCCCCATGTACCTCTACCCTGATGACTTCTGAAATGGGAATTGGGGGGCAGTGGCATATTACTTCTAAGCTGGGGCCCCTGAGGTAAAAGGAGAGAGGGCTCATGCGTTAGATTACTAATGCCCTCAGCCCGTCAAAAAAGCACCTGCTTGCGGCTTGACGTTAATTTGTTTGGACATGGTTTATAATTTAATTCCATCGCAGAATTAACTTCCAATACAAGAAGCTATTAACCAGGGAGATGGGGATCGGTGGAGTATCCCCCTGTGCCGCGGTGCACATCCCAGGTGAATGGTAAAAGTTTCCTGCTCAGCCATATAAGTACATGAGTCCTATGGATCTTCTGCGCCACGGAAACTACAATAAAAACACAATCTAGACTTGTGATAACTCTCTATCAGATGGGAATAGAATATAATTTCATCTCCCCACATATTGCATTCATTACTGCCTTTTGTGCTAATGGTATGAAGGTAAGGCGCTGCTCTGACTTGTAAGTAGAAAGAAAACTATTTTTCAACTGCTTAACTTGTTCTTATTTTCCACTCGTGAACTGGTAATGAAGCAAACTTTTGCAAAACTTCCTTTTGCAAAGAAAGAAAACCAAATTGTCAGATATTGAAAATATTCACCAAAAATCTTCAAGACAAGAAGTTGCTTATATGCATTCAATATTAATTTTACTGTAATGTTTAAGGTATATATCCATCTGTGTACATTTTAGTGCTGAGAACAAAGAAAGAGTGTGCTTTTATGTTCCATGAAATGAAAGCCATTAGAGATTTACTTTATGTGCACGTGCACCCTGTGTGTCTGAATGCATGTTTGAGGAGTCCCAGTAGATAATTAGAATTGCATGGTAAGGTAATTGCATGGTAAGAAAAAAAATAACATTAATTAGACAATTTAATTGTCAACACTAGTTTTTCATAATAATAATTTGTTTTGTAGTTTCATTGGATTTTTCTTTTTTTTCCAGGTATGATCATGTATTTTTTTTCCAGTTCCAAGCCTTGATTCTTAGGAGCTTATTTACTACATTAGTTCAGATATATGTGTAGGCTGTAAAAGCTTCTCCCATGCTTAGGCTGTTTGACAGACGTATGCTGATAAAAGGGTATTTTATGCTGTGCTGGGTGATGTCTATTAGCTGTAGCCTATAGCATACATTTTGTAATGTGACGGTAGTTATCAAACAAACAAGGCAGCTTCTATTGTAGGGTTCCAGATTTTTACAGGCAAGATTATATGGTAGTAACATAATGGAAACACTATGCTGTCAAGTCTAGGATCAATCTGTGACAACTACTTCTGTTCCTTTGTAAACATAGGGCTAGGATCTGAAGCTGAGTCTTGTATTTTGGGGCATGGAGGTTTGAGAAAGAAAATGTTGTTCCCATGCTATGTCAGATGCAATCATTGGCTGAGTGGGCTCGCTGGAGGCTGGCGTGAGGTGAGATGACAGCAGCACAGCCCTAAGTGGGCCAAGCAATTAGGGCTGTAGGAGCAAGCAAGGGAGTTGGAGAGTCTGGAATCGGCTCAGAGGCCTCTCATTGTGACTGATAATCATGTGAGCCAAAAGACAACATGACTTTCTTGTTTCCCTCCCCTTCAACCTGATGGGAGAAAAAGATACCACCCCTGGGCAGGATTCATGGCAGAACTGCTCACTGTTCAAAAAGAGAGGGGATTGGGGTTATGCCAGGGAGACGAAAACCTCTGACACATTTCTTGTCTTTATCCCGTTGAGCACCAAGCCACCAGGCACTCAAACAGCTCCTTTTTTTTATCTGATGTGTGTCCTTTCATGAGCTCTGGTGATGAAGTGAAGGGCAGTTAGAGACATTTGTTATCTTAACGCTAACATTACAGGGACACATTGCACATTCCTTAAGAAGTGCCATGACATAATGTTAACGATGAACAGATGTTGATGCTGAGACAAGATGTTCGATACCGTTTTCACCTCTGTATGTCCACTGCTTTGGTTCTGATGGGCAGCATTTTGGGTTTGGTTAGTATAAAGACTTGAAGTGAAAAAGTCAAAGTCAAAAAAAAGGAAATTTACAGCAACTCTGATCGTTTTAGAAGAAGCTATATGGTAGGAACTATGACCTCTGAACTATTGCTCTGTCAGCTCAGTTGATAGCTAAACCCCACTCTTCACACAAGTGTCAAGGACACATTGTCTCTGGTTCAATGAAAGAACAACCAATTTGATCACTGACCTTTGGCCCGAGGTGCTTTGGTGCCAAGTACATTTATATGCTCCCTCCCTCGAACATGGTGTTGTCATGCACAATTTCCTACCAACACATAACTCAGCAAAAGTGCATACACCATTCAAGTTCGGATAATGAAGTTGTTTCTTCCCAATCACACCTCTCTTAGTTTCCCAGTCACATGTGAGCATCACTCAGTTGGGCTACAGCCTTTTCCAGCACCCCTCCCACTGTCTCCAAGAAGGCCATGCTCACATACAATTATCATAACAGTCTAATCAGATTCCTTTCTGCAACTAGTAGTTGTATTGAGGCCTTTTTATCCACCTGGACAAAGTCCAACTGTGCAGACTGGCTTCATAAACATCCCCAAACCCACGTAGTGTCTTTTTTTGCCGACAGCTTCTGGCTAGAGGAGAGATCTAGCCCAATCATGGCGTTTGGCTCCAAAGCCAACATGTATAGAGGTGAGTCCAACTGTATCTAATTGGTGCTTCTCAACCTCCTGCACCAGCGTTGCCTCTTTACTCCCCAGAGAAGTTGCATTTCACATACGGACTGTTAGTTTCCACTGCCAAGGTCTGGCACGTTTGAGCCTTCTGTGTCCCTGCCCTTTGCCCAACAAGGTCGCCCATGAAACAGCTTTAGAGTCAGCTGAAACTTGTGTGGAAGTCACTCACAACTTGTGTCGAAGCAAAGACATTACTTCTGTCTGAAAAGTTCTCCAGGGATATAGGGATTCATCTCTGTGCACGATATGAAAGCAGATATCTCTTTAATTTTGACTTGTGTGCATAAAGACCATGTACACTTTCTTTCACTTGTGCACACACACAATATATATGCAATGCTATCTCTGTTTAGAGAAGTATAACAGTGGGTTTTGATTGATTTTGTGTGAAATAGTGCCATAATATTTCTGGATGGGTAAGCTGAACATGTGGGTGTCTGCCTGGAAGGCTGACCTGGGTCCGTCTGTCTGCAAGTTTCAGTAATGTTCGAATCGACCAGAGCCCATTTGCAATTGCTTCTGTTCTCTGTCCATCTGTGCTTCTTTGCCTTTACACACACTCACGCACACTCACATACTCAGTTCTCCAAAAATTGGTGCTGCAAGGTTACCATACTGAACATAAGCGGAACAGTCTACATTCATCATTCCCAAGTATCTGTGAAATTCAGACCCTTGGTGTTCTGATGGCAGGTATGGATGATGGGTGTCATCTTCAAAGGACACGATGCAGTGGCTGGCTTGTATGACCAGATACATTCCATGACCAGATCTTTGCTAAAAGTCCTGTTAGAATCAGTGAGAAATTCAATCTCACACTCTCTCCCACCAACCAGCTGTCACAGCACCAGAACAGTGTGATAGCCAGTTGTTTGAGGGAGTTCTCACAGTGACTATCGCAGCTCCTTCCCATCTCATGGTATGAATGACCTGATATACTGTCAACACAGTAATTTATTCAGTGTGTGAAGTAGTAATCTGATAATATTTATGCATTGAAAAAATCCGTATACTATATGTCTGTCAGGCACTATTCTCTGCAACAACACCTGTGTACTTGAACAAATAATGAATAAAAGATCATGGATTATTATTTTCTTATTCATGATTGATGCTTGACCTCATTGTGTGTCATTGCTTTCTTGGTTTTATACGATTAACAAGTTGCAGATGTAGGCGCTTATCCTGCATATCAAGTATGGATTCAGCAGCTGACTCCTCAGTTTTCTTCTCCATCCAGGCACACCAAGTGAATGTAAATAGATTTGAACTGTGACTGTCTCTCAAGATCACATTCTGACATATTGCAGGACCCATCATAGCATGTCAGCAGCACAATGAGTGACACTTCAGAGATTATAAGCTAATGAAAATAATAATTTCATGAGTTTTATTCTTGTAGAACTTTTAAAAAACTGTGATGCAGCGTGCTTTAAAAAGAATAGAGCTATGCTAACAGCCAAAAAGTGCCACTCATTAATTAAAAATACACTGTTTTTAAAGAATAATTCTCACAAATGCAATGGTAGTATTATAGATCAAAATGAATCTTATGCAAGCCTGTCTTAAAACAAAGTGCTTTCTGAAATTATTCAAACAATGACACTACATCCACCATCATAAACTCCTCAGGCCAGACATCTGAAAGGACGCAGTGAGACAGATCTTGATATAACAAAATATATTCACACCAAATAAATAAATCAGTATCAGAGTACTGACTAACATACAGTGCAGGGGGTATTTTAGAAAACAGTTTTGCTTCATTCACTTGTATTTCTTTGCTTACCTTAGCCAGTGGACAGTAGAAGTAGGAGTAGACAGTAGCACCTGAAACTAATTCTTTGGCTCTAACATGCAGTTATATTACATCATGTTGGAAATATTCCCTGCACAGTCCCCTGCATCCATTTAAGCCAACTTTTCAATAAGATGACGATGTCTCTTTGAAGAAAAGCTGACCACATTCTATTACAAATTTACTTCAGTTTTCATCTAAATTATGACAGGTTTTTGATTCGGGATAATGTGAAAGCTCCAAAGGTAGAAAAAAAAAATCCTGTAGCACTCACAAAATCCTTTCACTTTAGGTATAAAGATCATGAAGTGTAACATTTTATGGTACTGGAATGCATTTTGTTCAGTCACTATTTATTTTTCCTCAAAAAATTATAGCCACAAATATTTCAAAAAAATTCAAAATGATTTACTACAGTGGGTTGCAACAGCATTGAGTTGCTACTGGATCTCTTCACACCTGTGCCGCTCCTTGGTTGAATCTCTGTATGATAAACTCCTATACCAGTACACAGTTGTCCAATCCAATATTAGCAGTCATTTGTCATGTTAACCTCCATACAAGGACCTTGAAACTAATTAGGCTAAAATATAATGAATCATAATTGTTATTTAACATCTGAACAGACAGGACATCTTATCTCATTGCTGCATTTAAATCGATTTAGACATGAAACACTAATCCTACTGGCACTGCTGCCGCACAGACACGATATGCAAGTTTTGGACGATAAGGTCCTTTAAATGTCCATGTGTGGAATTATGAGTTTGTGGGGAGAATTAGGACTGATTGGCATTCTCCATTCCCTCTGGACATGACCCCTCTCCCACACTGGTCACAGCAGACGGGCCTGTTAAAATGCAGGCAGAGAAGAGGAGCGGGCTCCACTGTGAATGTCTGCTGCTCAATCCATTTCAAAAAGCCGGCCCCTGCAGTGATTGACAGGGGGAGAGGTTACATCCGCATTTACCCTTATAGAAATACATGAGATTGTAAAAATATTGGAGTGCAAAATGACTTGGCATTGAATATCCAAAGAGGGAGAGAAAGAAATGGGAAGAATAATGCATGAATTGATGGACTGATTCAAAGGGATGATGGAATACATAAATGCATCAATATAGAAATTCAATTTTGAAGCCAAATAGAATATTTTGTCCTTGCAAGATTTTCCCTCAACGGAGGGTAAATAATATAAAAACTTTCATTTTAATCATGAAATATTTTTGACAAATGGGCATGAAGTGGGGAGGATATATGGATAGTATCAGTGTCTTCGGTTTAAGTCCAAATTGGTTGTAATTTCTATATCACCCTCATTTAGGCTTAAACTTTTAAAGACCAGTACAATACCACTAAGAAACTTTCTGATAGGACTTGGAGCAGTGATCACAGTGGCCATTAACATTTCATTAGACTTTAGGAAAAAGATTGATGCTGCAGCTCATTTGAGAAAAGCTTAACAAGGACAAGATTGTGCCTTTGTGTGAAAAGCATGTGATATTAGGCTGCAGTGAATTTTCATTAATAGACAGAAATCTTGATTAATATTTGATGTTTAGGTTATTTGCATGTTGCATCTTACAAGAAAGAATGACAATTAGGAGGTTATAATACCTTCACAGCTCACATCAACTGGTGTGACATTCAAACTGGTGGGTCAGCGTTCAGTTCAGAGAGTGTGGCACAACGTCAAGTGAGACTGTATTGACTGTCAGGTCACTAAACTGAATTATGTCCACAAATTTGTTCTTGAGCAGGGGGTTGATAGCCCACGTGATCACTTAAGTGGACAAGCTTCTCCAGACCTTAGCTTGCTGTTTTTCTACCCTTCTTGATGAATCAGTTATATTGACCCCAGAAGTCAATTGCTGAATGGCATATCTTCAAACAAATTCACTGCAAAAAGGTTCATCTCGACAAGTAATTTAGTTTCATGTACAGTTTCAATGTCTTATTTTATTTAAACAAAGTGGGAAAATTTGTTTCCCGTTGCTTGTTTCCAGTTACTCGTTTAGGAATTTTACATCTGATCTTGAAACAAGGAAGAAGAAGGCAGATCACTCTGCAAGAATGACGCCTCAATCAAAACTCACCCCTGAATCAAAATTGAAAAAGTTGATTTTCCCACAAGGGCATTGATCTCACTTAATTGAACATTTAAGGGGTTTTTGCAGAGTTCTCACTTGGAAAAACGTTCACTTTTAAGAGACTGATTGGCTGCATTTTCATTACAGGCACAGAGGATTATGCCGGTGCGTTTAGTTTAGCGCAGCTTTAGGACCCAGGGAGGCTGACGAGGCTGCTCGCTGCAGGAGAAGCATGGACAGATTTGTATGCGCTGGCTCTCCACCGCTGCACTAACTGCACTATACATAACGGCACAGGATACTCTTTTTTTCCTGGAGGATAAGCTTCTTCAAAGGACTCGGCAATTGGTTTGAGTTTCCAATTCTTTGTCTCCAGAAAGAAGGATAACCAGCGTTCACTCAAGTCGCCCGATCACTACTTGTAGTCTGTATTCATTTCCCTGGTTTTCGTACTGTAGCCTACAACGTGCGCAGCAAATAAAAGTTTTACAGACCCGCCAGTATGGATCACTTCTGCCTTTAAGAGACAAACACGTGCAGCAGCCGTCAGATCATTTTGGAAAGGTAAGTTGGATTTCACTTGTGCGCCGCTAGTGTGACCAATGCTGCAAGTGCTGCGACAAGTGCAGCGGTTTGGTGAAATGGTGCGTGTTGCTCTTTCTGTCGGGCTAGAGACCAGCCGTGCAATGTTTGATATCTGGAGTGCAGTTTGTGTCTGTGTTTATGAATCGATAGGCGAAGGTGCAGCTCTTTTGATTACAGACAGTTTATTTTAAGTTATGCGCTCACGGTCCCATTTTGCTGAAACGGTGCTGGCTTTACCCAGATCCGGAGCACAGTGACTTCTCTCATCACTGCACAGCACAAGCCACTGTACTTACACTGTATATCTTATATTTCATTCATTCATTCACTCACTCATTCATATGTCTGTTGGGCCGACAGATCATGAATGCACCATATAAAATGCCACAACGGATTTACAAAGGATGACTGTGTTGTTGCGTATTGCCAGGTTTCTCTTGCATCCCAAAGTAGCCTATAGCGTAAACGTCGTAACCGGACGTTTTGCCCCCTTTGCGTTCAGGGGAGGAAGGCTGTAGCGCGTGTGGAGCTGTCCCCTCTTTGTGGTGCTGAAAGTTTCCCAATTGTCCACGGCTGTGAGTGTCGCATCAAACGAAACGCCAGAGTAATGCGACGTGTTTCGTAATTTTTTAAATAAATAAAAACTCAGTTGCCATTCATCCATCAGGCCATAGTATATGAATGATTCATGCTATGTGCGAGGGGGATTAACATATCCCAGTCAGCGCTGTCTTGCCGCACTGAAAGCCGGGATCTCAGCAGGCATTGCATCGGGACGTGAGGGACGATGAATCAATACACTTTGAAAGAACAGAAGGAATTCCAAGAGCCTGATCTCCTTTTCAGGGATTGTAGATGCATGACAAACAACAGGCTATCTCTTCTCAATTTACAATCTACCTTCATATATGTCAGGTTACTGACACTGTGTTACAGAATAGGCTATCAAACTAGCATGTAACAATTTGATAGAGCAGCCAGTTTCACTGTTTCATCGTCTCTTTGCTGTGGTGCAGTATTACCATTATGAATTTCTATATTTACAACACTCTCGGACTTTGCATGTATCCTCCCCTAGAACTTTCCGTTTTGCATTCATGAAGGACAGTGCCACTGTCTTTGACTTGCGTACAAGTTGTTAATGCCAAAATGCTTGCAATGTCCTGTGATGGTTTGTTGGCACCTGGTTTCCACTGATGCCAGTCAGCCTCAGGTGTAGACAGTTCTGTGTATTTGGCCCTGAGTCAAACTTTGAAGAGCCTCTCCTCTGAGATTGCTCCTATCACTAATCCTACAGCCTGCATTTCTCTGGGATTTACAACATGGCTGCAAGAATTTTTGTGGGTAGGTGGAGTGTGTACCACATTGCTGTGGCATCGCTTGTGTTTCTCTTTCTTTTCGTGCCCATGCTACAGACTGTGATGTAGTCAGGCCTGTGTGATATTGTGTGAGCCTTACCACTCTTGGCAGAGTTTGCCACTGTGATGGTACTTTCCAGATTGATTCAAACACTTTGCCAGAGACTTGAAGAGCCCTTTCTCTTTATCTTTTCACTGTCTCTTTCGATTTCGGTGTTTG